>VWZN01005447.1:214278-229405 GCA_013396955.1 Regulus satrapa | reverse complement strand
GAGATCTTTGGATCTTTCAGGTTTTAAAAGTTTCAAGAAGATCTAAAAAATAATAATCAAAATCACAAATTAATCACTGCAGAAGAACTGTAATAGTTTTTATTCAGCAGTTAAAGATTTTTTTTTAGTTTATTTAATAGTGTAGCATCTCACTTTAATTTTAATATGAATGACAGTGAAGGTAGAAGTTCAACAGTTAAACCTTGGCTTCAGATGAAAAGCTGCTGAAGATGAGAACCCCTCTCCCAGTTTCAGCAGACAGGAGTCAGCTGAACAGCAGCAAAGCTGTCTGCAGTGCTAGTAAAGATGAAACAAGCACATATTCTAAGATAAGTCATCTATTAAACCATGGATAATAGCACTTGCTTGCTCTGATCAGTATTTGCAAGGTCTATGTCACTGTATTTGTTAAATCTTTTTAACACTCAGATAAGTCTAAGTGGAAAAATTTTTGAAATAAGAAGTCTGTTCACAGCCCTGCAAATAATTCAGCAGATTACTTCCAAAAACCCAGTTAAACAAGAATTAAATAAGCAGCAATAGATCTTGAGTGTCTCACTCCAGCACAAAACCACTTTTACCAGTAGATCTGACCCTCACAGGAGTTGGCATCTCATGACACAGATAGAGAGAAGAGATCACACACGGAAGTTGGGGTGTGAAGATTACAGTATTTATCAGGTTCTCAGATGTCACATAAAATTTACAAATAAAACTGTACATGCAACACACTATTATAAAGAATGCCAAATTATTTTGAGATATCCATGATGAGATCTATAAATTACAGTTTTTCCCAGGTGAAGCATAAGCAGTAAGCAGGTATGTTGATCCAGTTCAGTAGTTTCAAAGCAATTATTTCTACTGTCATCACTATAAAGAAAATTTCTGTATTTCTTCTTTCCAAAGGGGGAAAAAAAAAAAGCTATCTTACTGAGTAATTCAGAATTACTCATTCCTCGGTAACCTTACTCAGGTTCATCTTCTGTGCCCTCTGGTTCTCAGTTACCTTGTTCCTTCTCTGTAACAAGTCTCAAAAAGATGGGTTTAATCACTAATACAATCTGGAAAAGCAACTTTTCCAACAACCTGAGTAATAAAACAAAGATCTAAACACAGATGCCAAGTGCAAAGGAGGTCCTGATCTCACTAGTAATGGGCACATGCAACATAAATGAAATTATGAGAAAGTGTAAACTGCTAAATTTTAAGGCTCTGATGCAAAAATCCTCTAGAAACTCAAACTCTATTGATTTTAGCCGTGTCAACTAACAATTATTCATGAGCTGTATTTCAAGTCCAACTAAAACATAGACACAGTAGAGCTTCTGCTAAGAAGGTCACTAAATGTCATTAATATGCCTACCAGAACAAACATCTAATATTTGCAGAACAAGGTAAAAATAAATGAATGTCCTATACAAGGCTTTTTTTTTTTTCCCGAGAACAAAGACTGGACACTGAAAATCTGTTGATAAAAAGCTATTTATCCATCCTTTCTTCTGTTGTGCATTGGACCAAAGCCAAGAGTCCCATTTCTCAGCTAACTACTGAAGCAAATGAGTGACCAGCAGACAGAAGGGATTTTGGCCCTTTATGCTCTGCAAGCACACTCATTATTAGTCACCCGAAATCAGAAACTTTCTGAAGTGACATTTGAGATTTACAGGCAAGATCTTCTTCTTTTCCTCCCTCTTACTGACTATGCAGTTTGGTTTACAAGGAGCTGCATCAAGGCATAACATCTGGAGCTTCCTTAGAAATTACCATTTTGCACCATCAAGGGTTTAGTTGCCGTGTGCCCTACACTAATGCCTGCATCAGTAATGGTCAGGATACACCTTAGAAGGAAATATTAGATTATCTGTACTTCTATATATGAATGTACTGTAATAATTTAGTATGTACTGCACTGGGAAGAATGACTAAACATGTCCCTTCCCACCCCCCACCCAAAAAACCCCCAAAAAAAACAAAACAAAAAAAAAACCAAAAACCAACAAACAAACAGAAAACAACCAGAAAAACACTACCATCAAAAGAGTAGTTGAGATTACAGATGCAGTAATGCAGGGGAAGATATTTGGGAATGCCAAACTGGGAAAGTGTATCTCAAATGTAATGCAAAGTACTTCCTCCAAGACAAGTACCAAATCAACCCATTTGACAGACAGGACTTAGCAATGAAAGAACAAGCACACTCAGTTCTAGGAGGAATAGTTGAATATAGACTCGCAACAAGAAGAAACAAACAATCTCCTCCCTTCCCTGCCCAACCACCTAACACAGAAAATCCATTCTGACTGCCATTAGCCCCTCAACTCCTCCAGAAAGCTACTACTTACTATACAGCTCCCTAGAAACATCTAAATGAAGACTCCCAGGCTCTTTCTCCTCTCCATGCCCTTGTCCAGGCGGTCACACTGCTTCTTTTGCACTGGCACTCACGCTTGAATGAGTAGGCTATGAGCAACTCCTATGATCTGACCTATCCAAAATAATTACACTATTGCTCTTCTAAATCCACTTTCCCTTGGCTTTCAGCTCCTTGAACCCACTTACCATCTGCTCATACAAGAGCAAGAAATGGCATGAGTGGGGGCAGTACCACTAAGTCAGGGGAGAAAGGGAGGAGGGAAGGTTCGACAGTCACCCAAGCTGAGATATTGTAGGTTGGCACTCCCTCTACTTTGGTGGAAGACCTTTTAAATATATTGGTGGATGTCCTTTTAGATATATTCATAGAAAAATCCACAGTATGCTGTATAGCTCATTAGCTTTAGGGAGACAAATTCTGCCACTGGACAAATACATACCATACTGGCACAGCTGGGGAAGTCAATTCTAAAAGGGTCGTTTCATATATTTGGTGTGATGTCTACTTACAATCAAACCATATGACTCCTACCTGCTAGAATTATCTACAGCTGACTGTAAATTCACATCAGAAAAAGACCACTCATTATTAGTCTCTGGATTTCCAACGGATAGGAAAAGTAATTCCTACAGATTTGTACTATTGGGTTAATTACTTTCAATGACACCAAGCCAGAACTAAGCTATAAAAACCTATTTCAAAATATAGGTCTGATTTTTTACATATAGCTAGTTATTCTAAATAGTCACCCATAAAACTAAAGCACATTCTACTTCTGTATTGCAAGTTGGTTTTTTTTGTTTAGAAAACAGGAATTATCAAGTTATAATATTTTGAACGTCTGTACAATAAAGTAAGAATTATCAATACAGCAGCAATCCATGTTGCTCAGTTTTCAGAAGACTGACAGAATAAATTTCCTCCTTACTGCTCTTCTCACCTTCACTGCTGTCTTGTTTCCTCTTGCCTTTGTTGAGGAAAGAGTTAACCCAGCCTCAAATTGCAAGCTTTCTTTAGCTAAAGAAAGATAAAGCAGGATTGAAACACCATTTTCAACTAGCTTCACTATACACTAAAAGGTCATTTTCTTGTTCAACTAATTCTGACTTTCGATGGCTATTTCAGACACTGATCTTCAGACTATTTTTATTTATAGAACAAAGAAAATAAGCACAGATTTAAAAACAAATCCCAGGAAATGCCCTATAAATTTCTAATTTACTGTGTTCTTTAATTAATGGTAGTTCTGGTTACTTAAAAATATATCAAGACATTTTAATTTTACTAAAATTAGACTTTTCTAATCAACATATAGACATGGGTCACTCATATGATAAGGGAACTAAATATATCAAAAATAAGATTCACAAATAAGGGAACTAAAAAATAAACAGCGACATTTGATTGGAACATCCCTTTTTTAAGACCAGAATTTCTTTTATTATAATTAGAGAAAGAGAAGAGCCAATCATAGTATTTATTAATTTCCAGAACTGGATAAAAACTTCAAATTCTAAGCTGTGCATACTACCTCTTTAAATTAGCAAATTAAGGTAACATTTTCTCAGTATAAAAAATATGCAAAATAAAATCTGAGAGTTAAGAATTACATTACTGTTTAGGAAGCTCTGCCTACTTAGTGTTATTAATCTGGGAGTGCTACCACTTGGTTTTGGGGAACTCTATTATTAAAAGAATTAACTTAATTCTTCTTTTGGTTGCACTCCAGGTATTTTAATACAATATTTTTTTTTTAATTTATATAAATTACCAATTCATTTTTTTACTGTCAGAGTTGTAAAAGAGAAAGAAGAAACAATATGAAATCTGCATCGATGCAGGAACCTGAAATCCTGGCTTAAGTAGTTTTATGTTCTACAAAGGAGTCACATTCCAGTGTCTCACTTCAATTACATACATTTTGGGGAGTTAATATTAGATAAATATACATGGATATGAAATTCTTACATAATACTATTATGGCTATGCAGAGACTCCACATTCAAAACAGTATGCAAATGTGTCTAGTCAATACTTCTGACCTATTTTGTTGAGTGTATTTTTTACATATATAATTGGGTCATGTTCCACTAATATCATGCTTTCCTCTTCAACTCATTTTTATTCATTTATTTTATCACATTTGAACAGCTTCTGCTAATCCTATTCTCTGTCAAATTTGGATTAGAGCTGTGCAGAACTTTAACATCATTTTAGCTGACAGATAGGATTTCTGGCAACCATAAAGATGTGGGTGGAAAAGGCTGCAGAGTGAAATGTTTTCCTTCACGCACATCTATTAGTTACAGTCCCAGGCTGCATTAAGAGACCTGCAAACAATGCTTCAGATTCAAAAAATGTTCTAAGAAAATGCTTCAGAGTCCTCATTATGATTAATATTTGTAATCCAACTATTAAATAATTCAGAGAAAGCCTTTACTTTCAGTCTGCTAGGTGGGTCAGCACACACGGAAGCAATGGCTGTTTACATAAGAAAGATGAGACTAGTAAAAAGATGTGCTAGGATTTTTAAATGATTTTCCTGGCAACTCTAAAAACTATTTTGCAGGTACCTCCCTTCTATGAGTCCTTCTTTATGAAAACCCCTTCCTAGATTTATTTCTGTAAGTCTTTTCATAGTATTTTGAAAATTAAAATTATTAAGTAGTAGGAAATTGTCTCCTCAAATCAATGACACAATGAGGTCAGGAAGAGTTGTACTTCCAGGGGAACACATCCAGTGGAATGTTTCCTGCATGCTCTACAGTCATGCATGTAATTTGTCTGTACCTATCACAACCCTCTTGGCCCCTGCTCCCTCTTCCCCCCAACCCCCAAACTTAGATTAAACTAATCCTATGGTTGCTAAGATAAACACTCTGAAGTTAAGAGAAGCCAGAAGTAAGATTGCTGGTATAAAGTTAACTTGACCCCCCTAGTGCAACATAGTCTTTAAAGCCCCACTATTTTTCTCCGCAGGATCCTGCATCATTTAGTGCACAGAATGCTCAGGAGATTAATTTATGTTATATAGTGAAGAAGAGTATCAGTAGAATTCCAGCTTCATTTAACTGCAGTAATAGGAAAGTGTGTAGTAAATGAAGCAAAGGAGTGCCTCAATCCCTTCCTTTCCACCACCTGCTCCCTGATCCCTCTTCCTTATTAGCCCGACTCACATTTGCTCCCTCCAAGTTGCAACACCTTTGACCAGGCGTTTCACCTCTTTCCTACAATTTCTCATGTCCAATAATGGCATCTGCCTCCAGGTTGGTACCATCACCTGAAGAAGAACAGCAAAGACAGGCTCCCCTACACACTGTCTGGGTAGCTGCAGGGAAGAGATATGGGATGTGCAGCTTCCATACCCAGAGCTCGCTGCTGTGCCAAGCTGCCATCAGATCATGGGATAATCAATATATGAAGAGTAAGATACAGTGACTATAACCTATTTTGGTGGCTGTTACCTGTTTTGATAGCTCCCACACTCTGGGCATGGTTTGTTGCTTTGCCATTGAGTTCATGGACCTAAGTAAGCAAATTCAGTCTTGCTGGACACATTTTTTAGAAATACTTCCAAATTATTAATAACACTATACTAATAAATGAGCTTACTCATATTAAAATAACTTCCCTACTAAAATAACTACTTCAACTTTAATTCACTGACAATTTGCAGCAAAGACTTCCAAATCCAAAATGCTGAGTTGCTAGGGCCCAATCTCAGTCTCATACATAACCCCACCAGAACAATTGCATATCACTTTCACTTTAAAAAGAAATACTATATAAGTCAATATAAAATTTCTAGGAGTTGCATTAGTATCTATCACATCATGACAAACAAATCAGGCAGCACCCTTTTTTATGTGCCCAGATGCAACACTTTTTGCAGTTTGCCAGAGTGTAGGTGGCAGTGACAAAAACATGAAGTCATTACTGAGCACTTGAATGACAGACAGATTTATATGCAGTTGTGAGAGCAAACACCATACCCAGCGACACCTATTAATTGAACTCGCTTCAGCTGAAACTCTCCTGTGACGTGTTTCAGTCATACAGCCTGGAGTTGTATGCCACTGGAGAAATGGGCAGAAAGAGCAGCTGGCTAGTCTGAAAAATCAATTTGCTTTTATTCCCTGCACTTATATTTTGGGTTAGCAAAAGTGTGAATTATAACTCTATTCCTGCACTTATAAATGATACTATTCTACATACATTTCACATTCAAACTACAGTGATTGTAATATTTAGTGGGGTCTTTTTCCCCTGAAAGACTTAAAAGTCCATGAATCAGACGATGTACATGACTTTTCACTATGTAATTGAATCTCTATTTCTCAAATAAAAAAATTTTAAAAAAACAACAAAAAACTCAAACACAAACATCAAAAGTAATCTGTAAAGTAAGATTTTTTTTTTTCCTACCAGTTTCATATTTTAGGTTTAATTTATGTTTCTTGAATACTATGATGAATATATTTAAAGTAGCTAAGGAATTAATGAAAAATCAATTGGACCTTCTTTATGATGCTCAACATGTGATCCTACACACCAGCTTCTAAAAACAATGAGGAATGCATCAGTAATGACCAATAATTTTTTTTTTTTTTTTAAGTCATGAATGTAGGCATACTTCTACATTTTTTATACATGAATACATTTTTTTAAAAATCGTTTAAACTATTTATCTAAGTCCCAAAAAAATCTAGAAATGCTGTTTGGATAAATCAGTTGAAGCTGTACTTCCCAAAGACAAAACCAGAAAATATAAAATTTCAAATCACCTTACAAATCTGTCAGACCACAAAACCCAAAATTTAAGGCTATGTCAGGATTTTTTGAATCTATATAGGCATTCATGCTGAAAAAAAAAACCAAACTTGTTTCAGTACTAACTTCATCACTTCGCCTACATTTCTGCATAATAACTCTTACAGTATTACAGCTTTTACACCCCTACTGAGTGGTACCCTCAGGCAATGATGTGCTCCTGGGTGCCACATCATGTGCAGACTCCCTCACCCACCATGCACACGACACACCTCTGGTATTCTGTACTCCAGACACGTTCCCAAAGCTGTGAGGAGCACCAGTGCTGGCTCAGGTGCCACTCCAGAATATCTACCTCTAAACTTGCGCTCCTCAGGTTTGTGGGTCCTTTCTCTGTTTACATATAATACTGCTCTTTGCTCAGCTCAAGAACTACAACATCCTTGTAGGCAATGCCATAAACTAACAGTACACTTACTTAACAACTTCATTCCTCCCTATTGAAGTGTTTCAGGTTTGTCTCCAATGACCATTTTCAGTCTTCCTTTCTACTATAGCATTTAAATAACATTTTTTTTTTGTTTCCATGAGGCAACACACAGATCACAAGGTGGGAAACTACATTTGCCTCGTTAGATGTTGCTATAGAAGGAATCATTGTCTTATATGTATTACTTCAAATCTTCTCAACTAGTTCTTATATTGACTTGTATGATTCACTTAATCAGTTCACAAAAGCAAGTGAAAATGCTATTCTTTTGATCAAATATTGTATGCTGAAATTAATTTCTAAATTCCTGAAATACACTAACTCTACCCCCATATTGACCTGTTGTTGTGACATTCTCTTGTAAAGAAACTGCACAGAACAAATTTTTATCAGCAAGAAATTGAGGTGGGAAGTTGAAATAACGTATTTGTTTAACTAAGCCTTTTAGAAACTAATAGTTATAGAGCAGTGCTATATTCTGCTATTAGAAATTTCTGGTCTGAACTTGTATTATTGTAAGTGTTCTGAACACTATTTTTACTTCTTTCATGTACTGCAAGTTCATGGACACATTAGAAAGACTTTTCTAATGCATGGCCTACAGATTGATTCATTGAATTTGTAGCATTTGAGTAGCTCATAAAAACTCGACAACAAAGCTAGATATCAAACATCTCAAATTACAAGCAGCATGACAAGAAACAACATGCCACCAAAACTACTGGCTGATAAATTATGATACTCCACAGTTTTACCACTTTTTTAATACTGTTTGATAGATTTATATTGTCTAATGCATGCAAGCTTTATTAAAATAAAAATAGACCTATAATATTTTGTTTTTCTGAAGAGAAAACAGGAAATAGATTTAACCCAACCATTTCTCATTCACATTGCAATTCCAAAAGTTCATGTTAAATCCCACTTCAATTTACTTTGGCTTTTGGCATTCTTCAATAATTCTGACAGCTTTCTCCTTTGGTCTACATGCTGAAACTGCCAAGTCTTAGGGATGCTTCTACTCAGATTTAATCTTTACAGGAAAAAACAAGCAAAACTGATTTTTTTTTTTTTTGCTTGCTTAGTCTTCTAGATTAATGTCTTTTTATTTCTTCATTAACCTGCTTCAATTTGGACTTTTGGAACACATACATTAAGATTCATTTACCTACCTCCTGAGATTATGCCAGGGATAGGTTTTGAGCATCTGAAGTGGTCAACTGTGGGCAATATATTTACTCCATAAACATGACCAGATAAGGAAGAAAAAACATCTTTTCCATTTTTAATAAACAAAGAAATAGCAACCATTTCATTCATTCTGTCTTAAAACCAGAAAAAAAATGAAGGAACAATCCTGAGAACAAGACTGAAAAGCCAATTATCTTCATTCTGAACCCCTTCTGAGAGATGATGGATTTGAAGGAACCAATCACTGTATGAGGAATATTTACCGAGAGGGAGGGGTATCTTTATGGGAATGATATATGCACACTTACTTTCAGAAGAGGGCCTGGGGCTGCTAAGAACCAAGTCCTTGAGAATGCTTACAGGCTGCCTAAACATAGGAACTAGGTGGTAGCACCAAGCAAAAAATATCTTTACAGCATCTTGCAACACTGAAGAGCTACCATTCCAGCTTTTGGATAACCTGAGATGCCCAACTTAGAGGCATTAAGGTTCTTGTGCAAAATAAAGTATTATAAGTTATCTTGCCTAATGACAATATAATTATGATTTTTCAGCACCAGTGTTGGAAGATTCTTTGAAGATACTAGATTAAGTAACCTGAACACAAGGTCAAACAAACAAAAACCCTTCAGCCATTAACTTTCCAAATATTTTACTATTTCATTACTGAAAACCAATGTCCTTTAGTAGCTATTGCTATGCACTTAGGGACCAATATACTGTTAGGGGCAGGTAAAAAAAAAACCTTGAAAAACACTGTCTGTTTGACTGGAGTTCTGTTTTCTACAACTATTATGAGTTATTAATTTAAAGTCTTTCACTATTAATGGAAGTTGCCACTTAACACTTTGGAGCTGTTTTATGAAACGTGCTTGCTACCACTAGGAACAAAAGCCTAAGAACCTACCTTTGTTTCCCTGAACATGTGGATAGTGAGAGTTTTCTGCACAGTTATACCCCAGAATTTTCTAGTATTCTTGCCATTGAAATCTAACACTCCACTCCCAAAGCTCCACCCACAGAATTGTGGAAAAAAAAGGACTTCAGTACATGCCAATGTGAAAAGCTTGGAAATTTGTGTTTGGAAAAAAAACCCAACAACCAGGTAATGGGATAACTCTTTAAAGGCTTATTTGTTTCATTTGTGCTAGACACTGGCATTGCAATCACTAATTTCTAGGCTTTGTGGTTGCTTCCTTACATGACATTTTATTAAAAAAACATCTTGTTTGCACAAAATAATTAATTTAGCACCTCGAAAGCATTTTTATTCTTCATTGCAGCCTTTTTATTCTAATTTAACTGATTGGCAGCTAATATAGGTAGCTTGAACAAAACAACTGCACATGTTCACGATATCCCTAAGGATATACAATACCCAGTACCTGCACACGTATTTCCATGCATATATTTTCATACTCACCCTCAAGACTGTACATCCACAGAAAGTTTATAATGAAAGGCTTCACTCTGAAAAACTGGAGAGGCTGTTTGCATGCATAATGCTTAAACACTCAGCATAGCTACCCAAGACAGCACTTCAAGGTCGCTCCTGAATTATCCTAGCTAAATGACATTTAGCATCCCCAAACTTTTCCCCACAAATACAGTATGACAGAACATGAGGCAATGTCCAAGCTCCTAAGAATAGCAAAGACGTGCCCAAGGGCAGGAAAAACACAACCATGCCAGACTAGAAACATCCTAATTGGGAAAGTTGTGCAAGTTGCACAATACCAATGTAGACTGCACACGGACCTACACAGTCATGTGTGCAACATTCAACTCAGCTGAAGAAGCAACATCATTACTTATATATGTGGGACTCACAGTGCACATATGCAGTTAGAATAAGAAATGAACCATCAGCAAGAGACTTCTGCTGAGATTTTATACAGTTTTCAGAAATCTCTTTGGATGCACCAGCAGGTATCCTGCTTCCAAGACCTTAAGGAAAAATGCTTAATGACTGGTCTCTCTGGATCCCATTAACTGATCATGTAAACAGCAGGGCACTGAAAGGTACTCAACAGAAATCTCTTAGTAACATTTTATGCCACCACAGAGTTTGAGTTTTATTTGCTCCTGATGATACTTATTCAGGCTTGCAGAATCAAAGTATCATATATGAGACTCTGTTCTAAATACTATTTGGAGTACAAAACAGCTAGAAGTATGAAAGAAGACAAGATTACAAGGACAGAAAACAGAGATCCTGATTGCAAAGCATGTATTATGAACATGTTATTCACCTTTATTCAAAAGTGTTCTGTGATAGGGAGTACCAGAAACTCACTACTCTCAAAAAAGGATAAAAGCCAGTGGACTAGTCTAGTGAAGTGTGTTTTACCTAGTAATCACATTACACAGTACAGCTATGCTCATCTCAAAGATCTTATGTGGACTGCATCTGACCAGTACCCAGAATATCCTGGACTGGGAAGACAGGGTACAACACAGGATCAGAGTTTCCATCAGGCAGCGTTCTCTACAGTCATATCAATCATGTGGTCAAAGTGCCTCTATCTCATAGTTTCTCTAACAGATGAATAAAATTTGCCTTTGGGCCAAGCATGAATTAAGCCTGATTTTAGCAGCATGCATGCTCAGCACCTGCTGAAAACAAGACACTTCCAAATGTGCTTCAAGCTGAGCACTGCTGGTAGAACTGGTCATTTACAAATCCTGACCTGTTTAAACAGTAACAATTTTGCCCTTCATCCCAAAAACTAGGAGAGTTATATCAAATATTGTCTCTCATATATACTTAGGATTGGATGGACAGGATTATGTCCTTGCTTTGGCTGTAATTTTCTTTATAGTAGCTAGTATAGTGCTATAGTTTGAATTTCAGAAAATAATACTGTGAACACATATGGATTGATATTTTAGCTGCGGCTGAGCAGGGCTTCACTACATCAAGGAACTTTCCTGCTTCTCACACCACCCCAAAGCAAGGAGGCCGGGGGCCACTAGAAGCTGGGAGAAGACACAACCAGGACAGAAGACCCCAGCTGACCACTGAGATATTCCATACCATATGACGGCAAGCTCAGTGTATAAACTGAGGGGAAAGCTGGCCACATTGCTTGAATACTTGGAACAGGCATCAGTCAGTAGGTACCACCTACAGTAATTGCAGTGTGAATCATTTGCTTTGTATAATAAAAATCTTAAATCATTATTACTGGTTTTCCTTCTATTTCTGTACTACCAAAATGCTTTCATCTCAACACCTGAATTTTACTTCCTGTGCCATTCGCTCTGTTATCTTCCCATTCTACTGGAAAGGGAGTGAGCACACCTGAGTGTTGTTTTCAGCTTAAGCCAGGACAATTGTTAAGTATGTATAATATTGACACTGTTACATTCTTACCACTTTTTTCTTTCCACTATTATAGTGAGTTTCAAGCTGTCTGCCACAGTAGCATCTGTCTTAGATGTCTTTTTCTGGCAAAGAAAGCTCTTTAACAATGAAATAATTGTGGTAGCACATTGACCACATCTTGAGTTTAGGCATATGTCCCAAGTAGATCTATTTCAAAAGCAATGAAGCACAACCTAAAATTGAACAGAATTTCACTATCTTTTACCATGAAAGGGAACTCCTAGGCACCTTTAATTCTTGGTGCAAAAAGTAACCTTTGAACTCCTTATACATTGTGTGACTACTGATATTGTCAGCATAATTGACTTTTTTCTTCCAAAAATATAACCTACTGAAGTAGTAGTACTGAAAACTAACCATGTAAAATTATTTTGTGTCAGGTTTCTCTATCACCCCAAAATTCTCTTGCAGCTTGAAACCTTCCCTCACCTCAACCCTAACAATTGTCCATTTCTATGAATGCTACAATGAAATCAGGTCATAAAGGCAAAAATATTTTAAAAAAGGAAAGAAAAAAGTGCCTTATCTTGACATTCCTAAAATATTATCTAATTTTAGTACAGCAAATTTTTGTTAAGATGTCAACAGAAAGCATTAAGACATTCTATTACACAATAAGGATAATCTTAAGGTCCTATTACTTGCATAATTAGAATTTGGAAGTTTTAATGAACTCTAGTTTGTACAATGCTGTTCATCACAGGTATGGACAAGAATAATTCACAGGGTTATATTCTTTTTTATAATTTGCAGAATTAAAAATGACTATTCATTTTGACAAAGACTGATATGTCTAAAGTATTCAGTGTCAAAAATTAGTTAAGTAATGACTGCCTTTCTGCTGTTGAACAAAAACTAAAGCTACTTAGAAATTTATTTCTAAAAGCTTTATTTTATTAGCATTCAGTATTGAGTGATCTCAAAAAGCGGCCTTCTCTGGAGTGCTTAGATCATGTGCTTATGTTTTCCATGTGGGATTTGTTTTGAAGACACTGATGTGATAGCCATCTGAACTTCCACACCTACAGTTATTTTTAAACACTGCTGTAGTACAGCACTTTGAAATCACTTTGATTTCCAAGTGAGAGTTTGAAAAGAAACTTTGGAAAATTTACACCACACAAAATCTCAAGACAAAATCTTGCTGCAATAAAAACCAGGTTGTTAAGGCTTCAGAAGAACTCACATTTTCTGATTAACCATAATGGGGAGTCCTAGGGTTCAATAGTATTGCTTTGACTCAAGCAGTCCCTGCAACTGTAATCGTTTAAATGTTTGGAAGAGTTGGGAGGAGAGTGAGGAACCAATCAACCAAACAAAGAAACCACCTACACACAAAAAAACCCCAAATCCCCACACAAACAAACAACCCTGTGCAAACAAACATAGTAACACAAACAAACCTTACCAGAAGATTATGCACTTTTCATAAGCTATGAGAAATATCTCATAAAATTCACCTTATCTCCCTAGTACAACTTCACAACCTTGAATGGCTGGACTCAATGATCCTAAAGGCCTTTTTCAACCCAAAATATTCAGTGATTCTTTTCTCAGATAACATATCAATAATGTGTTGTCTGAAGAAATTCTCAGCTCAGATATACTGTTTCTCCTATGTAAATAACCTGGTACAATTAAAGGTTTCAACAAAACCTTCCAGAAAAATTAAATCTATATAGAGTAGTCATTTTTCAGTGGTTCATCACACTTTCATTTCAGAAGTTTGTATTTTAGGAGCACACTTTCACTTGTAAAGATTACTTTAATGCAAAAGGGATTTCCAGATGCTCAACAATTCACACTCACATAGCACTGCACAGAACGAGCACCTTACCATGGAACCTTCACGGCTTAGCCAACCACCACTGTGGTTCCTGGGAAAATGCAACAGAAACATGCAGAAACCCAGACTCTAACAACTGAAGAACAGTTGACTAATTCATTAAATCAGTCATGAACATAATTTCAATAGGGTGATACCTAATCACTTTGTCTACTGCATTAACGACTATTATTCTTTTATTATATAAAGGTCACCTCTTTAGCCTTTACAGTACATTGTTGTTGCCTCCTAACCAGGGCTTATTGCAGTATCTCTTTTTAATTACACTTCCCATCCTTCTTCCTTCACAGTTTTAAAAAGTACAGAAGAGAAGGGCACATGTAAGGGAAGAAAAATGTGCAGAAACTGTTTGGCCAATTCAAATCCTAACAGCCACAGGTAAAATCAATCAAAGAATTGTATTTGGGTGTTCCAAAATAAAGAGCAAGTGTTGCTTAAGGCTGCTGCAAGATTGACATTGTACCTGTAAACACATGGTGCTAACTTTGTATTTTCACACACCATCTCTGTTCTCTGGTGAACACTTTTGTCAAATGTGAAAAAACCATAATTGTTTACATACCTCACCTGACATACCTGATATTACACTAAGAACTCAACTACAGAAGAATGGATAAGAGAAATAGCTTACCAAAACAAAACACCCAGAATAAGAAGTTCAAAGTGCTTTGGTACAGAAGACTAATTTATAAACACTGACAAATTCAATTTCATTAGAAAGGTGATCGGAAGCTGCAGTTTGACATATCGGTTTCCAAGCCTTGAAATCTCTCCTTCCCACAGAAGGTTGCTGCTTCAAACCCTTCCTGCCTGGAAATTAAAGCACCAGAGTAACTGCTACAGGAGGGGCTGCCCAAATGCTCCAAATGAGTCAGCGTGTCCAGCACCTTGGGCTGTTTGATGCAAGGCCGGCAGCTGAACAGATTGGGCCATGTGTGTCCCTGTCCCCACATACATAGGAGCCATCTGGAAACAAACAGCTCAATCATGAAAAGAGTAAAGCTAACGAGGAAAACTGCAGCTTCCCGATCAAAAAACCAACAACAACCCCCCCCCCCCCCCCCC
>VWZN01005447.1:169018-185617 GCA_013396955.1 Regulus satrapa | reverse complement strand
ATCTAGATTTTAAAAAAATTCTTGAAAAATAGATTTTAAAAATCCTTTTAATTTGCAATTAAAAGGAATGCAGACAGTATAGAAAACAAAAGGGTGCTTATAGAAATATAAATCAGGAAGTGTAAGAATAAGAAGATGAGGACAAAGCTAGAAGAGAAAGCTTTGCTGGCTACAATAGACAATCAAGGGTCTTGAGCCTTAACTGGGCTTTGGCGGATTTCTGTCTGTAAATGCAGTTTTCCAGATTGAACCTGACTTCAACAACTCAGTGAATTAATAAATAGCTCCTTCTCTGATCAGATGTTCACCGGTGAGCAGAAAGTCTATTGGCCTTGTAAGCAGGACAGGTGCTCAACCAGGAATGTCTACAGATAGTTTTTAAAGGGAAGTTTTTATTTCCTTTCCAAATAGAACTTTATTTTGGCTTATCTACCTTTATCTCTGGTCCCATGCCATTCTCCTCTTTTACCCTTCCCATTTTCTTTCTTTTAAATAATTTTTCTGTAGTGTAGCTCCACAAAATAGTCTTGATTCATTGATGTCAGCAGAAAATTCTGATCTGTTTTAATCAAATTCTATAGGAATGCATTTGTTTCAGTGAAACTACAGCTGAAAGCAATTATAGGCTCCAATTCTGAATCCCTGTAAAAAAATTAAAATTTAAAAAATCCCAGGAGTTTTTTTAGCTACTAGGTTTAAAGTTAGTGGCACTCTCTTGGGAATTGAGCTTGCAAGTTCAAGTCCCTGTTGCATCCAATTTGGAACTGGAATTGGAACAGAAAATTGGATCTGGGTCATCTGCATTTCAGGCAAGTATCCCACTCAGCAAGCCAAGAAGTCAGCATCTGCTATCCAACAAATGTTTTTCATTTAATGAAGTCTTGAATAGGAGGGATTTAGCTTCTTCCATGCTATGCAGAGGAGACACTGGTACCTGGTCCCCCTTGCTCCCCTTTCTGTCCTGAGCCATGTGGCAGTTCCAGGAACAGACTCAGTTTCAATGGACCCATTCCTTTCTAGGAAGCAACTATCAAAAGCCTTGCTAAACATCACTTTTACACTCCAGCTGGCACTCCTGTGATGTCCTGGGCTGCTATTCTCTCTGGCACTGCAGAGATGTTCTGTCTTGTCCAGAGATAAAGGCAGGAAACATGGAGAGGTAACTGACATTTCCCATTCCCCCTTGATGGGAGGAACAGCCCAACCCTCCATTCCCTGGTCCAAGGCTGGAAAATAAGAGAAGAGACTTATGCCCAGATAATAGAAACAACAGAATTTGCCTGAAGCAGTTTTTCTTTTCTTAAGGGAAAAGGCTGGTAAATGGAAATTTAGAAGTTCGACATCTGTTTGAAGTATTGAACTCTTGTGTTTACTTCATTCTCTCCCTGGATTTACAAGTATGAGCTATTTTCATCTAAACTAGGAGAAAAAGCAAGGCAAACAGGCCCTTGTAGTAACCAGTTTCTTCCTAACTCATATAGGCCCGTTATGAAGGCCTATTTTAAGTTTCCTCTTTCTCCCAAAAGACATGTTAAACTCAGTTTTTAAGGGCTTTACACTATAATCAAACCAGTCCAGCACAGCAGGAATTCACATATTTTATTGCCCGTATTATAAAGTTTGCTTTCAAGTGCCTTTGTACACCATTGCATTTTGGGAATTCTGGAGATTATAAATAAAAGCATCTTCTTTTCTTGAAAGAACCTCCGGGCAAGTTCTTTCAATAGAAGGTTCTCTTCACAATATTAGAGAATGCAGTGTAAAGTTCACTGTTACAGGAAAAATCTTCCTCCCATTTATCAAAAGATTATTTTAGACACATTAGTTTAAGACATACCGTTAAATGGTTGAGTGTTTAGAAAGCAGAACAAAACAGTTCATTTTCTTCATCTGTATGTTTGCTTTGCCATATTCAGGCCATATCTTCGTAGTTTTGTTCCTTGTTTACTGATTGCATGAATTTTTTAAATGCAAACTGATCAACCTGGAAATACCATTTGTGCATGACCTTAACTCAAAGTGCCAAATGGATGTAGACAGGTAGCAAGAGATCCATGAAAGAAGTAAAGATTTTCATTTGTGCTTCCTGACAATTCTTTCTGAGAGATGGGATTTGCTTAGTCCTTCAGTGAAAGTTAAATTCATATTTTAAAGCAAGTCCAATGGGAAATTCCGATTAGGTCTGCCAGCTTTGTCTCTTGCATGAAATGACAGATTTGTATTCAAGTAAGACCTTAGGATTTTAAAGAAAATACTGGTGTTTCAAGAAATTTAGCTAACATTTCTTTTCTCATTCTAGGGTGTTATTCAAGAATTTGTGGAAGTTTGGTTTTATAGGACTCAGAGATTTCTAGAAAAATGTTCACCCAAATATAAATGTTAATGACATATTCAAAATGTCAGCTAAATGATTATACAAGCCACTTTTCTCTAAAGCTTTTTAATGTGTGACAGGTGTCTACCACATTCCCACAGCAGAATGAGGACCAGTAGAGAAAATGGGAATTGATCATAACTGCTGCTGAAATGCAAAGATAATGATCAATGACCTTCTTCATTGATGTGAACAATAATGTTTAACGTGGATAAAATATATACTTTCAGGAATGTGGCTCACAAACAGAAAATCAATAAGAAGGTTCATATTCTGCTGCCTGTGTACTATATGTTTGCTGACCTGAATGAGAGCTTAATAGGCAGATCTGTGAGCAGTTGAATTTTACAGCTTTGCATTTTGAAACTGGTGAAGCAGTTGGAATTGAGACTTACTCTTCACACCCACTCTATAGTTTCACAAACAAACAAGAGAGAATGAGGGTTTTTGGAAAAATATATGAAAGACTAATTTATCAAAAGAATGTTTCTCTCTCTGAAGAAATGTTGACTCCCATTTATTTTCAGAGATGATTTCAGGAGGAAATTCAACAAACTTTGGGTAGTAAAAAAAAAGTGCAACTATGCCTCTTTGCATATAGATGTTTATAAAAACCCTGTTATTAAAGAATTTGACCCAGAGGATCAAAATGTAAGATAGGTTTAAAATCAGCCATATCTTAATTCAATTAATATTTGTCTTTACTTATGCCATATGAAAGCATGTGTGTGTTGTAGCTCTTGCCAAATGCTATTAAATTGAATTAAAAAGAAATTCTCTATTGTTTTTCAGAATCAGTGGCTTCACAGAGTATTACAACAGGAACTCAAAAAACCCATTGAGTTCTGCTTTAATTTTATAATATTCTAGTTAATAATGTCTATTAAAACATCCATTAAAAAACCATCATGCTAATTTAACTGGGAATATATAATAGGTTCTCTTTAATGCTCCCATTAAATTAATGCTAAGACTTAGTGTCTTCAATAGATGTTGTTATTAATGATATATTAAATAGATGCTCTTATTAAAAAGAGTAATGCAACATTAATTAAAAGCAAGCTAGAACTTCACTGTCAAAATAAAAACTTCTTACCTAATAGACATCAAAATATTAGCAATAGCAAAAGCAAAACATTTTCTTGCTTGGTTCACTGTCTTCTACATTCTACCATTATTTTCCCTTTAGTGTAGTGACCCCAACTGCACATTGTAAACAAATGAGATGTCAAATGGATATAAAATACACAGTTCCGGAGTGCTGGAATGCTTCTTAGTTTCTTTCTCTTTCTTTCTATTTTTAAATTAGTTAATGCAAAGTGTAAATGAACCAGAAATGTATTGATGTCCAAATATTATTTGGTGGTGATTTCTGTATTTTTAGTCTATATTACATAATGAATGTGTATTGTTTTATATATGTGTATATATTTCTGTGTAATTGATGGCATACTTTTTTTGTTTTGAAGACTTTTTTTTTTTAATCAGTCTAATTCATAAAGCTTATAAGGCTGTAAAGCTACTGAGAGGCAAAAAATGGCCATGTTTGACTGCTGTGAGATGGAAACACAAGCAGGTCTCATCATACATGCCATGATGGAGCTGCAGCAAGTAGAAAACAATGTGAAAGCAAAAAACCACGGTTCTAATAAACCTTACAGGTTATACCCATGCTACTTTTCTCCAGGTGGCTTTTCTCTGCCTTGAAATCCACACTAGAGTCCACTCATCACCAGGGTTGAAATAATATAACTTTGTTGTAAAGCTTGAAAGTCATTGCTTTTCTCTGTCATCAAGGACCGGAAAAACACTGAGCAGAAACGAATACATGGGAAACAAAATATCATGAAGATAATGCTCATAGTCACATCTCCGATAGGGAGCAAGATTTACATCACTTTGTGGACTCATATTTCCTGACATTTGTCCTAGCAGATTATAATCAAAGAAATAAAGCAGTGGCTGGGAAACACCACAGGAAGGATTAAATTAAATTATTATGTAAACTTCGAAAGGAAGACTGCTTCCACTTGCATCCTGGCTGCTAAAAACCCTTTACAGTTTATATAGACTGACTCTTTTTCAATGTAGCAGGGTCTTGTTTAGGGATCCCCTGACAGTTTTAGCTTGTTTTATTTGGCATGCATTGCCCTGCAGTTACCATCTCCTTGAACAGGACTGGCTGTCAAACCAGCAGCTGCTGCCTGTAGCCTGTTCACCAGTGCCAGCCAGCAGGAGACCATGACTGAACTGCAGAGAAGGATAATATCACATACAAAATCTACTGAAGTAATAATGCATGCTTAAAAATCTCAGATACAATGCTAACAGGAACCTCTGTACCAAATCCTTGTATTTCTAATGAAGAATTATTTCAAGAAAGTAAGAAAGCTTTGTGTTTAAAAGTGAAAAAATAAAACCGACTACCCTCTTTTAACCCCAGTTGCTTAATATATTTCAGGCAGGGAATTCAATCAGCAAAAGCTAAGTGAATTGAACACTGAAAAGATTTTTAAAACAGATTGGGCAGGTTTATAGCCTATGTAAAACAAAAATAATCAAATCATATTCATGTGCTAAACTGATTACCTTCAGCTCCAGTACTGCACAGTAGGCCTGGTCATGAGGGAATGGGAGGAGAATTGCAAACAGTTATGCTGACACTGACTGGGATGTTTGCCTGGTAGAAAAACAGGAAGAAATCAGGGTTGGTGCTCACAGTAATAGACCTTTCCTTCAAGAAAGGATTATCTGATATTTGATAAATATACTTTTTTTAAAATTTCAATTTTCATTTTCCTTTTGCTTTTAGAATTGGAAAAACGGCATGGGGAATAGTATATAGGGTACTATTTGCCAGCCTTTAACCACAAATCTTTCTAAAAACTCTTTGGTTTTTAACTTCTGGGATCTCCCTTCTCTTCACTCTGAGCAGAGAAGATACCTTTTAAACTTGTCCCTATCTCATACAACCCAAGTTATCGAAGTCCTTGTGTCTTGTGGGATCAACTGATCAGAGAACACAAAGGCAATACTAAATGTTAATTGTGTTGATTTCAGACTTTGCATCTGTTTTGAACAGCTACACAAATGAAAGTAATGAAGAATCAGATTCAGTAACTTTTTACATGCAGTTTATAGAGACCTTTTTTCAGCAGGGAAAATAAATTAACTCACACTATTAATGATTAATTCATAAATTACCTATGCTGCCTGCATTATAAAGGGAGGAGTAGGTAGATGCCACTGTATTGGCGAGTAAAGCTGAATCTCACTGCAGAGTTAAAAGATATTTTAAATTTGTCTCACCAAGATTTTCTGAGATGACTGGGTAAGGATCACATTTTATATTTAATTAAAACTGAGTGTTCCTTTACCCCTTGTTTACCACATGTATTCATGACCTTAGAAACAAAGCAATAGGTGATGAAAGTATATCAATTGAGGTTAATTGAAATTTTGTAGATTTGTGATATTCCCATAAAAATTTTCAAACAAAAAGTGTCAAGATTTTGACAATAATCTAAATCGTTATTTCGAACCATGTATAACTAACAAAATGGCTTTATCAAATAAAGGATTTCAGTACAATTTTTGGAAATATTTTATCCAGCCATGTCACAAATAATAGCAATAATTAATGAATTTTAGTTAAAATTCTGTCTCTTACAAAGAGATGAAAAATTCCAATTTGTGTGTTAAAAAGCCAAAATAGTTATAAAGCTCTAAAAACAGTAATTTTCATCTTTGAAGTCAGTACAGATAGTAAAAAAAGCAACACCTTATGCATTCTGACAACAAAATGCCTAATCTGTGCTACATTATTAGAACTAAAAAGCTCCAGCAAATGGCCTAGAGAACAGAGGACTTCCTAAGTCTGATGGCTAAATCACTCTTATTTCATGGTTCCCCTCAGCATTAAAGCACACTGCTGTTCACCTGCAATACAGGGATTTTCCATGCCAAATCTTTCAGGACAAAGCTGATTGCTTATTAAATATTCCTTAATTTTGGTGGTCAAGCTGTTTGTGAATCAAGAAGTGGAGCTTTGAGAGTTGGCACTGGAGAGCAGCATGGCTGTTACAGAAAAGCTGACCATGAAAAATAACCTTGGGTTGTATGATAAAGGTATTATTCATCTTGTACTCACAGATGGATGAAAAATGCATTGAAAGATGAAGAAAATTTTATTAAAAATTGTATTCCCTCTCAAGAGGAGAAACTTGGATAAACTTTGATAAACTGAAGATATTTCTCAGTAGTAAGAGTCACATTGAGGACACCAGGACTCACATGTAAAGGAAGATTTAAGTTCTCTCCAGTCAATGGATGTAAAACTGTCTAGGATTTATATTACAAACAACACAGGGGTTAAAAACCTGCAGACTACAGTTCTGCTGGCTGGCTGACTACTTTGTGAAGGACACTTCAGAACAAGGAGAAATCCTATTCAGAAAGGAATAAGGCCTGATTAGCAAAGAAAAACTTAAGAGGTCAAAAAGGGCAGGTAGAAGAAACGATTTGAGAAATAGATCTAAATAATAAAAGGTTCTCCGGCAATACAAGTAAAAAGAGAACAGAAATACCCGGAGTTCCATACAGTAGGAGGAAAAAAAGAGCTTTGCCATAATGCCTTTATTAGCACAAAGAATTTTTTGCTTTTAAAAACTGAACTATGATATGAAGTGGCAGGGTAAAGCTAGAGGGTAATGCAAAGAAAATGGGTTTAGATATTTCCACCAATTCTGATAGAAATGCCATTATGAGCTTAAAATGTCAATACTGTGTATTTTTAACAAAATCTTTTCAGCAAGAATTGTTACTATATGGTTGGAGAACAGTAGCACTTATTTTCAATGGAGAATAAATGTGATAACAGACAAGTGCAAACCTGCTCTTTTGTCTTTATATAAGATAAAAAAATGGTGAAGCAAAACTCCTTTAGAGACATTAAAAGTTAGAGAATATTGATTAAATATTACAGGAAATTACCCAAAGTAGCTTGGTAGTGTATTTTCTCAACAAAATCAACACCGGAGGTCTTACCTACCTTAAGAGGTGAAGCACCAAAAAAACTGAGTAAGATCATGGGTGAGGTTGAGTAGGTCAGCCATGAAAAGCTAAACTACAAGTGAGTAAAAAGACTTTTCCAAGGCAGAAAGACATTGGTAGTAATGAAGCACAGCAGTAGGGTGCAGTTCTGTACCAATATGTCCATGGGTCTGTATTTCTCTGGAGACTTCAATAATGAATGGTGCCTGCAACATGTTAAAACCTTCTGCTGCTAAAAAAGCCAAACAGTTGTGGAATAGATCAGGAAGGATCTAGAGCAGCCTTTCCATCTATGCACCCTTCAGGACTACATAAACTGGTTGCTGGAATGATAGCATTGGGATCACTTGACAAAGAAGTCTCTTTCAGATATTTTTGCATTCACCAGGATGCTTCAGAAGCCCATCTTCAACCTTTTAATTTGCATTTCAAAAACCACATGCTAAATTGGCATGGATTGTGCTTCTGTTTGATGCATAAGTAGTTTACATGTTCTTGGAACAGTCTGCCCACAGTATACAGATGCTCTGAAGTCAGAAAGATAGTGCTTATGAATCTGACTGGATCCACTTGCCAGCTTTACTGTGCCAATACAGCCCATAACATATGCATGGGAACCCAGCATTCACATCAGATCAGTCTGAACAAGAAAAAGCTTGGTAAGGTATTTTGGCAAGGCAGTAGGCATTCACTGGTGAAGCCCCTGCCAACAGTACTTAAATCTTTATAATTTACTATTAAATTCTTAGGTTAGCTATGAATGTGCTGCCAGTTTTTACTTCCACATTACCAAAATTTACCTGCTGTAACTGTATTACTGATCAAACTTTTCTCTTTTGATCCCTTAGATGCAAACCATTTCAGCTGGAGAGGATGACTTCAATTAGCACAACTGTGAGATCGCGTTTTGATAGCTTCAGACTACCTTCAGAGAGTTTCAGCTGTCTGTTTCAGGTGACAGATGAGCTTAGCTGCTCATGAAGAAAGTAATGTTTTGTTTCACTAGGATCTTCTAGCTGATTCTCCTGTCTCAGGAGCAGCACAAAGAGCTCATGGAGTCCCTCTGAACATCACAATATATGAACTAGCACAAACAAGTGAAATCTGATGTTCTGCAAACAAAAAAGTTAGTGTAGGTAGCCCTTGCTTCTTTGTCATTCTAGGTTGAGAACTATGTTATAACTGAACTCAGGTCTGAGTAGAATTATACATAAAAACATTTTCTTTAAGCATGTTTTTAAGTTGAGTTGGTAGCACATCATTCTGTTCTGCTGGAGGCATTGTCTGTGGGTATGACCACTCTCTTGTGTCAGTTCTTCAGTGTAAGCAGCCTCAAAATCTATCTTTGCTGCAGAGTTAGTTCCAGTGACAGGAGTTTATTTGTTAAGAGCTAAGTGGATTCCTGACCTGCTTGTGGGCAGTGCATTTAAAAGACATGCTCCATCCCTGTCCAACGTTACATGTTTACAACAAAGCATTCAGAAAACTAAGTGGAAAGGCTGCCTTGCTGTTGCCTGTGGCACAGATTCTTGCTGAAGCTTTTAAACGGCACCACTGTTCATCTTTCTCTCCTTGATTATACATTCATACATAGAAATAAGTGTGGAATAAGTGACTGCTTTATAAATGTGCTCTCTCAGAATGTAGAGGTGCTGTCTGCAGAGAACATTTATTCATGGAGGACCTGCAAGGCCGCTTTGTGAGCAGTAATGTAATCTGACTGTGGCTGCATGTAACTGAGGGCAGCCCTGCCACCACGTCTTACAGTCGCTGGCCTTCGAAATGCTGTGTTTACAGCAACTCACAGAAAGGCACCAGAACCAAGAACAGGTGGCCTTGAGTTGTGCGAACAGCCTACGGGGTTTTAAACAGTTCTGATTTATTCAGTGTGACAGTCCCTGTATAATAAGGTTGGACTTGGAGATTGCAAAATATGAAGCTTCCACGTGTTTTTTGGTGAATATGATAAGGAAAATGGGCTATAGCTTTTCATGTGAGTGATTGACATTCACTCCATCATCACTTTTACGATTCTGAACAACTCTGCTTGTGGACACATCTTGTGTTCCCTGATGTTCCCTGATCTCTCAGCCAACAGTGCTCAGGCAGAGCTTCTCTTGAACACCAGCCAGTCCTTCTTTATAATTTGCTATTGTACCATAGCGATTTTGTTCCTAATAACCTCAGACTAAGAAAATAAGTGTTACTGTTTTGTTTTTTTTTAAATTTTCTATTTTTTATTTCTTTATACATTTTTTTTCCCCATGGATTTTTTCAGATTTAGATCCTGATCCTTCAAACAGGCAAATTAATTCAGTGCATCTGTAATAACAGATAATACAACAGGGACAACAATGCCCCACAGAAATCGAAATACTTATCTGGTCATTTTTCTTGAGCAAGAATCTTTCAAACTTAGGTTTATCAGACTTCCAGAGGTATATCACACATCTCACTAGAATATCCTTACTTCTGGTCTTAAACAAATTAGTTCTTGCTTCAAAACTGCCCATTGAAGTAAAATATTTACCAACTATGGATTCTATTTTAGCTAAGTTAATATCTTTATAAACTCAATTTTATTGTCAGTGTAATGTGACAAAAGTCATGGCTGAATACAAATAATCGAACACATTCCATCTCTTACAACTCTAATATTAGGAGTTAGGCATTAAAAATAGAAAATGTGTATATACAAAACAAATCTGCAAAAGCACATCTTTACAAAACTGTTTTCTGCTAGATGTTTCTTTTAGGGAAAGTCACCTGCACTGAGCTGGGGATGAGGATGTGACACAATAATAATGCTTAGGCACTTGCATCTTTTGCTCTAAAAGGGCTTTGTCAAAGCCTCTAAGTGCAGTTTTCAATCCATGAAGATGGCTAACCTTTGCTTTAAGTAGTAAAGAAATTGTTGATAGAAAAAAAAAATAATCTCCAGTTCTTCACATTTGGTGTAGATTAACTTTCATTTACATGTACTCTTATAGCAAAGGACAATACTTTCTTTGAGGAGATCATTCACAGTTCCAGTCCTGGGGCCTTCCTAGATAAGCATTCTCATGGTCTCTCAGAATTCCCCTCTCTCTGTTTCCCAGCTGGCTTTCTGACCCAGAGTAGCAGTTAGCTATAGTACCCACCTTTACTTAGGATAATGCTGCTATTCCCCACAATTATGGCTGCAGGCTGTATCCTTTCCTGGCCTTTTGTCAGCCACCCAGTTGATGTCCAGTTACAGGGCCATAGAGACATAAGAGAGAGCCTTTTTACTTTTTTGATGAGCAGCTGGATTTTACCTCACCTGAAACACTCAGCTGAAACTCTCACTGTGCAGATAGCTGGAAAAAATTAAAAAGAGCTTTCACTGGTGTGTAAAGTGACCCCTTTCCAGACAAATTATCAGATACCCCAGGGAGTTCTTGTAATGATTACTAGCTAATGCACTTACATATAGCAATGATCAATAAGGCAACACAATAATTTTACAAAGTGAGGGAAGAAAATATTGCATTGCCTCTGTTTGCTATGAAACTGCAAATAATTTTGCAGACTTCTGTCTTTTGTTGATGTGATTTTTGTCTTACAGAAGGCAGAAACTGAAATGGGCAGAAACACAGTGATTTTCCATATGGTATTTACTTTTCATTTTACATAAAGTCTCTTTTACATGTCCTCTTTTATCCCATCAATTTTTATTACTAGCCACACTCCCTCACCACCTTTTGAATCACATCAGTTCTAGCAGAATCATTATTGTCCTTATTCAGCAAAACACATAGATTCCAAAGTTTCCAATGCCCCTGCCGCAAGAATAGTTATCAAATGATCTGGAAAAAAAAATCTCATTTTTCTTTCTATTCTATCTAACAACACTGTACTTTAGATGCTACTGAGGTTACAACAATAATATGGAAAATGTGTTTTGGCTTTTATAGTATATTTTATCTTGATGAAGTATTAGTAGGAGCTCTCTGCACCAGATAAAGAGATGGAATCACATTTATATTTGATACAAGAAAGGTAGATGAAAGCAGGCAGAAAAAAAAAGTTATGTGACTTAAAAGCAATAAGGTGCTCTGGAAAGATTACTTTTTATTTTGAAAAGCTATGCATATCTCCAGTCAAAAGATGGGGATAGAATGAAAATTTGAGCTGCACCATTTGCTCCAGCGGTATTCTCTCCTCCCCTCTTCAAGTGTCATCCTTTTCAATTTAACTTGACTGGTGGGAAAGTAGGAATTAAAGGCCAATGAAGAAAGTTGGACAGAGTATTTTTGTTCCCTGGAAAATTAGTATCACTCTTTTACAAATCAGAGCTTTCTGGGGTCATTCTGCACATCAAACTAAACTTGAGTGCAAATTTTCTTCTTCCATTTGCTTATGTTAAGCTCCAGCTAATTACAACTGTTTCATAGTCTTACTAAAATCACCGTGTGGGAATGGTAGAATAATAGTCTTTTTCTTAGCATTGTAACTACGAGGTATTTTTAAGGTGAACCTGGAAATGCCCATAATGCACACAAGCATATGTTTCTCTGTGTGTGCCTATGTGTAGTGCATACATGAATTTTTTGAACTGTGTGTAGTTTTTGGATGTATCTTGAACAGAGACTGAATACCCAAACACTTGAAAAACACAAAAAAATACTTAAGACTGAAATAAAATATTTGGATGTTCCTAAAATAAGTTGCTTCATTTCCAGTCCTTGTGCAGGCAGAAGAAATTAAGTTTGAGCTGCTGTAGCTCTGAACTGCATTACCAAGGAGAGGATACTACCACTACACTGGCAATTGGTAGTGCTATTTTGCTTTTAGACTAGATTTCCTGGCAGGAACGTGTATTACTCAGAATTAAGAGGTACTGTCATGTAGTAAACAACTTGGGTAGAAGAGTGACCACAGTCATGTCAAACCTGAGTGATTGTTTTTTAGTAGTCACAGATAAGTTGCATAAGAAGAATGTTAAAGTAGCTTAGTTTAACAGAAATTTTAGATAAAATATCATTTCAATTAGTATATTATACTATTTTCTCTCATATGTGTGTTTCTATGTAATTCAATTGTGAAAAGCTTCAGGGTTTGGTTTTGTTTTTGGTTTTGTTTTTGGGTTTTTTTAATTAATTATCAGCTTCAATGCAGTTCAATACATCTTTGGCTTTCTACCTCAGTTCATAGATTTTGTTCTGTTTGTATCACTGAAATTAATTTTAGTTTGTTACCTCTCTAGAAATTACTCTCATTTTACCAAATTTTTATGGCATGTTCAAGTTTGTTTCCCCAAGGAAAGAGGATTTTTCCAGAAAATTTGAAAAAGCCATGAATAAGTCACTGTCAGCAAGCTTTAGAATTCTAAGTTAGGGTTTTAAGTTTGAACATTATACAGTTACAAACCATGTATACATATGCATATGACATTATTTCCAAAAAAAAGTTTGGTTTGCATCTCATGTCACAGTTTCAGCTCTTGAGTAATTTATGCAATCACACAACTATAAAATAGTTTAGGGTTAAGAGGACTTCTAGAGGCTGTTTTGTTCAATGTCCCTCTCATTGGGTTTATCTGGCCCTTATCCCAGCTGAGTTTGAACATCTTCAAGAATACAGATTCTATAGTCCCTCTGGAGACTATCTCTCAGTGTTTGACTGCTATTTCTGTGAAAAGCTTTTCTTTTATATCTCACCACAGTTTTACTTGCTGGAATTTTCATTCATTCCTTATTTTCCCTCTCATTGTGTAGCTCCAAAAAAAGTCTGTCTCCATCTTATCTACGCCCTCCTATTAACCAGTTGTATGCAGTCACAATATCCTTCCACAGCCACCTTCTCTGGGCTGAACAGACCCAGCTCTCTAAGCCTCTCCATGGAGAACAATGTTCTCCAGCCCACTACCATCTTGGTGGCCCTCCCCTGACTGGACTGCTTTATCATTGTGCTGCTTTGGCTAGAAGTTCTCATTAGCTCATTACTTTGCCATTAATTTGTTGTTTCACAGATTTGTGGCATCATAAATAATGTCTGACATCATAAGAAGCAGATTGTGAAAGCTTATAATTAAGACTGGAAGTGGTCTTCTCTTTTCTGGTTTATGTCACCCTTGGAGAACATGCAGTTGCACATGACCATGCACATGCTAGTTCTAAAAATCTAATTGCAGAAATGCCTTTCCATGTGCCAGATGGACAGAAAACACTCTCTTGAGGAGTCATCTCAAGATCTCCATATATTCAAGGAGGTATCTGCCTCCTTAGATCTATCTGAGCTGATAAAAAGAAAAAGAAAAAAGCTGAAGAGGCTTTGTAACTTTGAATATCATGTAGCAAAGATATTATATAGCATGGTCTCTTGAAGCATTCTTTGCTGCATACTTGGTATATGAGCTGGGCATCAGCTGTAAACATCTCTTTTTCATTAATTTGCAAACATAATGTCCTTTAATATTCATCCATCAGCACCTGCACTGTCAAAGTGAAATTTTATTACAGTTTTAGTATTTAATTACACAATTTTCTCCTATCTTAAAAATTATCAGGTAGACAACACTTTCAACGGAATATTCAAACAGATTATGTCTTTTCAGTGCCAGACAAAGTAATTTCTCTTCACAGTTTTTAAAAAGAAAATAGCTCCTTTTATAGTAAATGCCACAATAATGTAAAAGTAATTATATGTAAAGATGCTGCTGTTTTTTGCAGTCTCTTTGGGGACAGAATATTTATAATTGTCTTAATCACTCTCAGGTTTTTGTCTTCTGGCTGTATTAGTCAGTCTTCAAGTTGTTCATGTTCCCAGTTCACAGAAAACACATTTTGCTTTAGAGTTACACTAAATGATTCTCCTTAAACATTCTCCTCAACAAATCAGTCTATACCAGCAACTTAAAACAGTAAAGCTTCATAAGAGATGAAGTACTGCTATTTTTATAGGATGCAAACTGGATTAAAATTTGCAGAGTCCTGATATGATCCCTACTTATAAACTTCCAGAGTTTGTCAGATGAAAATGCCTTGTTACTGTTTTTTCAAAGCTCTCACTTGCATGCATTACACACCCTAAAAAAGAAATACTAACTCTCCTGTGAATCATGAATAAGAAGCAAATTCTTCAAAATGAAGCTTCAGGAACACTTTGTGTTTCAGGTCTCATTTTAATTCAATCTTACAACAACAGAAAAGAACAATCACAGCCACTTTGTGGCTGGCTTTTGCTAAATGCCTAGGTTTCCTCAGGATGAATTTTACACCAATAAGAAAGTTTAATCAACAATTATGTTCCTTAATGTTTCTTTGCAAAGGTCTGTTTGATTATTTGGCAAATTTAATTTTGCTGTTATTACGGTGACAAATGAACCAAAGCAAGAAGTTGCCGTCTCTACACTGACATTGCATCCAAACCTCTGGCTACCAAATCAAGCTTGCTGCTATACTACTCAATTTTGCCTCTCATGAGCATGATCAGGTTGAGAGCAGTGGAGTATTTTGGGGAAGGTGGGGAGCTCTCTGTTGGTTGCTATGGAAGAGACAGGTACAGCTGTAGTTTCATCTCATAATCTGTCTAGCAAATGCAACCTCATTGAAAAGCAAATTATTAATCTCAAAATGTCTGGTTACTGATCATAAACTTCTCTCTTGGTAATCTCTAACCAGAAATGCCCTGACACGTTTTTCAGTGAGAGAACTATTAGCAGTCAAAAATATCTCATGATGTGAGGCAGACTTGAGTTACATGAAGAATCTTGCATTCAAGCTTCTGTGCTGTTCGAGCAAAACTGCTGAAATGGAAGCTATAATTGGTTTTGAAGGACAACCACCTCTGTTCTCAATTTGTTATAGTTCATAATAGTTTCAAACTGGGATATTAGAAGAGAGAAGCTTTTCTGTGTTTTCTAAAGGATTGATTATGGATGGAATGGAGTTCTTTATTTGGAATCATAATTGATGTTTTGGGTTAATCCACGGGTGGATTCATGCAGAAAGACTGGATGTTTACACCATAATCTAAATTATATAGTGCTTTTCTAACTAAACACTGCTTTCTTGTGAATCATACTTGTTGAATTCCACCTGTTGTCTAATCGCTATGTTAGCAAATAAACTTAAGCCTCAGTGTGATGGAAGGACAAAAATCAATCTTTCTTCACTCTTTTGTGCGTTATCTTGCTATTGACTGGTTTTTCATTTAACTATTTTCAGTTTCATTTCTGTTTCTTTTCACAGTTTATGTAAGTGAACACCATGTAGAACATTATTTTCCTTATTCCTTTGAAGGTAGAGGTATCTCCATATCCCTGCCTCCAAATGTGACCCTTATAATGTGTTGTGTTTTTTCATTAAAAGCAACTGTGTCCATATATATTTCTCCTACAACCAATACACTTTAATTAGATGTGGACTTTTAAGAGAAAACCTTTGGTGGTTTGCAGTTTTGAAGATATGATCTCCATACACTGAAGTCCCAGCCATATTTTTAAAAGAACCTTTAATGCTCTAGGAAATGCCTGTGGAGCTCTAAATTAATGTCTCCCACTGATAATTTTGGAGTTGCCAAAGTTAGCTAATATTGACATAGCAGAAGCATGTAATTAAATATTTTTGTAACCTTCCATGCCAAGCCTAGAGTAGAAGTCCAGGGAGAAAATTTATCTGCAAGGTACTTGAATCATATAGGTTCTAGTAAACAAAGAGCGGGGTAAAATGACTTGTTTTAGGTGTGATTGAAGAAATTCCTTGAATTTTTTTCTTGAATATCTAACATATTGCTATATCTTTTTAAACCTAATAGTCTGCTTTTCTGTTTAGAGAATAATTTGTTGTGCGCCCTTCCAAATTGTATGGCTGTTTTGTAATTGCAGGCATACTGAAAGCAAGACAGCCTATGACTAAGCAAGAATAAATCAGCTCGGTTTCCTTCTGTCAATTCATTTTCTTAAGGCTGAAGACCCTATGCTTGTGCTTGAAAGAATCAGTAGTGCTTGCTTGCTTCTTTTGACAACAAGGGAATATTATCTCAAAACGAGTCATCTACTATTTTTATTGGCCACTGCTGTGTTCTACTTTTACATCATGAAGATATGATCCTGTATAGAAGCCTGTTAGGAATGACAAGTGTCATCAAATGATAACAAGTGGTTTGATAAAACAAGGAAATATAAGCTGCTAAGAAAGAAAGAAAAAAAA
>VWZN01005447.1:140443-163471 GCA_013396955.1 Regulus satrapa | reverse complement strand
GCTTAATTTTTTTCTTTCTCTTTCTTTTTGTTTTTTTTTTTCTTCCTCTTTTTCTGCTAGCTGAATATTAAAAAAAAAATTAGTAAAAAAAATACTGTTTATGGCCAGTCCTTTTATTAAAATATCTCTTAGTGATTTTTTTTGTTGTTGTTGTTGAAGAAACAGAAGCAGCAGCTAAAGTTCAGAAACATTTTATTAGTTTCTCTAGTATGGAACTGGGGCATGTAAATGGGGAAATAACTTCAGTTCAATAATAACTACTTCATCCTTGGTTAACCGATTTCTTCATTTCTTCTTCTAAACTCCAAAATATATGTCACAATTGCTTCCAGATATAACTATTATATCGTATTATAGAAAATTCTCAAAATTTTAATAGGGCTGGCTGAAGGAGTACGTAATATTCTGAATATATGCAGGTATACATATATGTCTGAAACCACTTAATTTCCTCACTTCTGTAAGGGCCAGTCTGGATTATTATTGTTTTTAGCACACTGCTTTTAAAACCTGCTGAATGCTCAGCCTTGCTAGTTACTCCCTGAGCGTTATTAGTGTGATGCCTGAAGTTGTCCTTTAAGGACTGTATTCCTTATATACATGTTTGTCCCCCTCGAAAAGATGTTACCAGTCTCTAGGAAAATGAATACTCTAAGATACCAACAACTGGAAAAGCCCAACAGCTTACAAATAGAAAGGATGAAATGCTGTAACAGATAGAAGCTTTGTGATGCATTTATATACTTGATAGATATGAAAGGTTAGGGGCCAAATATGAGACTATATGGGAAAATACATTATGTTAGTTAGCACTGAAAAACATGTCAGCATGGAAAAAAATACAGAGATATAAAGATATTTTAAGCATTAAGGCAACAAATAAATAAGAGCATGGAAATTATCAATTTTCTTTATTAAAGGAACTTATATTGAGAAAATATACATTAGGTAATATATAAATGAATCAAGAAGAAGATGGGCACTAAAGAAAAAACTGCTGAGTGTAATCAAGCCATAATTTCTTGGTTGAGGGACCATCAAAAGAAAAAATCAGTATCATCCAAGGTTAAAAGTGACTTAAAACTCCTAAGTGGCAATAACTGTCCAAACAGGAAGAAATGACAGAGACGTTCCATTACACTGAACATAAATTAAATACATTTGTCAATGAGTTCTAATGGAAAGATAGAGTGACTTTTATGGAGGTGAAGTCTCCTGAAGAAGCAACTTCTCTTCAATATTGACTATAAGTTTGAATAATAACCTTTATGTTAAAATCTCTTTCAGAAGACAATGTCACCTTGCATTTTTGTTACAATGGGCAATAAAATCAGAACATCAGTTCTTCTAAAAACAATATCCATACTTTTCTATCAACAAAGTGGTTCTTTAAGTGCATTATAAAGATTTTCCATATTTGGTTATTTGTACACAAATATATGAATAATTTATGTGGCTGACTGGGATTTTAGAGATTATTAAAAATCTGCACAGCCAAGACTGCATTCCTGAAATCCATATTTTACTTATATAAAAAATGATCATGTTAAGCAGTCTGTTAAAAACAGTCATGCTGAGGTATCTGACTTTATTGTAGTTGTCTTATGATGTCAGAACTGTTTGTGCTAGTTTCTTTACTCTCATCATATCATTACTTTTTTAAAGAGATGTGATAGGCTTAAACATTCTGCTTATCTAACTCATGATTGACAACTGAACTTCTGCACTGCCAGATAACCACTTATCTTCAAGCAACATAGTATTCAAAAAAATTTAACAGGTTGCATTTATTCATTATTGCATCTGCTGAAGCTATAGCCTAAAAAATATACATACTGTATTTTCTTAGAATGGTGTCTTCTGGAAAGGTGCTTTTTTGGGGGGGAACTGCTGTGTCATCGTTGAGGTACGAGAGTGTGCAGGTACTGCATACCCCCACAGCCATATCCAGGGCTTTCTATCTTACCTACAAGGCTTCTGTAGTATGAGTCAGCTGGTTACTTGAGAAAAGAGAAGGTGAGCACAAGAAATGATAAGGTAGGAAAATATTACTCTTGAATAACTACATATCACAGGAGTTCACTGAAATTACTATTTTGAAATCCAGTTACGATAAGTTTTGTGGTCCAATAAAGTATGGCTAAAATATGTCTGTTTCCTAGCCATCATTGTTTTAAAATTGTCTAGTCCTCAATTTCATAATATCAGATGGGATATCTGTGCTTCAGCCATTAATGATGACTAATGCTAAAGTAAAGATGCTAAAGGTTTTAAATCATAAGACCTGAAATGGTATTTAGGAACAGGAGAAAGTTCAGCTTTCACCTCTTTGAAAGGTCAAATGGGAATAAAAAAAAAGACAAGTCCCCACACTTTTATAAAAGCAGTAATATCTTGCCTTTGTATGGTGGGTTTTTTTACTGAGCACTGTATAAACATTAATAACAGCAGAAGTTCTGCATCCTGTGGAGTCTCCATTTTACAGATAGGAGAAAATAAGGAATGAAAAAACTTATGGTTAAACTCTCAGCAGTGCCATTTAAGTCAATCTTAGAAAACCTAGCTTTTATTATGGCATTACAGAATAGCTAAATTTCCCAATAAATTTATAAAAAAACCATTAATAAATCAGTACCAATATAGCCAGAACCAGAACTTCTGAAAATGCACTTTTAAAAAACTTTCCCAGACACACATAGGCAGCAGGAATGGCATTAGAAAGCTCTTTTAAAATTTTTACCCCAGGGTTAACATAGGACATATATCCATTGGATAGCAAACAGTGAAACTGGTAATGTGTCCTCTGTATAAAAAAAAGATAAGATCAAATTTCAGTTTGGGTTTAATTTCTTTAGGGCAGAAATCAGTCTTACCATGATGTATTATTACATATGGTCAGCCTCTCTGAAGCCAGGTCAATTCATGTTTTGGCTTGCACTCTGCAAAATGGCAGTACTTTAATTCTGCTCAGTAACCAGTACACAGAACTCCCTTTCATTCATCTTTTAAATCTAGTTCATAGTTGTATTCTCTGTTTCTAGGAAAATCCCATATATCTGTACCATGTGACCAATCATGTAGGCACACTTCAGTTACACCAGAGTGTGGGTGTCCATCAGTGTGAGCATAAGAAACATCCTGAGCATCAGAACAGTGGTCTGTCTAGCCCTTTCTTCTGTCTTTGGGAAGAGAAATCCTGGTCATTTCTCTTCATTGTCTCCCAGCATCCACAATCACTGGATGTGTTGCTAGAGGATACATCCATGAACCATCTCCCTTTAGTATCTATTTATGAATTTTTTGAACATGAATTTTTCTAATCCCTTCATGAACATGATGATGCCAATATTCTCCTACTGATTTTCTGAGTTTCATAGGCTGGTATCTAGTTCTTGTTCCACAGAATTTGTTGAATGATAGACTGTATTAATTTCACTCACCAGTACTTTCATGTTTTCAGCATATCTATCCCCTGTGGTCGTTTTGGCTGGGGTAGAATTAATTGTCTTCACAGTGGCTGGTATTGGGGCTGTGTTTTGGATTTGTGCTGAATACAGAGTTGATAATATAGAGATGTATTTGTAATTGCTGAGGAGGGCTTCCACAGAGCCAAGGCCATTTCTGCTTTTTGTACTGTTGCACTGGTGAGGAGAATGGGGGTGCCTGGAAGGTTGAAATGGCACACCCTGGACATGTGAGTCCAACTGACCAAAGGGATACTCCAGGCCATATGATATCGTGCTCAGTATACAAATCTGGGGAAAGAAAGGGGAAGGGAGGAACATTTGGAGTGATGGGGTTTCTCTTACCAGGTTACTGTCACACATGATGGAGCTGTGTTCTCTCTGAGATGGATGAATGCCTGCTTGCCTTTGGAAAGCCATACTTTTAAAAATCCGTTTTCCTTTGTGTTTGTGTGCACCTTTGCTTTCCCTATCAAACTGTTCTTCTGTCAACCTACCAGTTTTACTTTGATTCTCCTCCCCATTCCACCACATTTTGGGGAAGAAGGGGATTGGGCAAATGGTTGTGTGGTGCTTGATTTCCAGCTGGCCTTAAACCATGGCACCCCCTCCAGTTTTTTCTTTTCCAAACAGAGGAGTTGTAGTTGTCTCTCTCTGTAGGCGATCTAATAATTTTAGTTGGTCTTCTCCAGATCCATATCTTCTCACCACCTGAATAAACATGCATTGCTAGGCTAAGCAGCCCAGCTCAGCCTCGCTGGATTGGGCATCCCTGACCTGTTTTAAAGTCTGGTGTAGTCCTGCCACAGAAGTGTGATTTTATATCCACTGAATGCAACAGTAAGGCTGCCCTACATTCCCATCCCTGCGATTAAAATAGGAACAGTAGCTCACATTGCATGAGGAAACTTTTTTTTTCCTTTTAATTGAAAGAATAGGAATAGAAAAGGAAGCTATTTTATTATGCATTTAAAAGGGATTTGGAGATGCTGGAAATCTCCAGAAAAGCTTATTTTTACTGCATTTTGTGCCAAACCTCACAAAATTACTCTTCGGCTTTGCACTGACTGCACAATGCTTATTTGCTTTGTAATTTCTTGGATTAAATCTAGTTTTACAATATACATTCCAAAGAAAATCCAAATTCTCAAGCTGTCTTTCATTTATAGAAGTAACAAAGTCCTTTCAATTTTTCAGTGTTCTTTAAAACATGTTGCTACTAAAAACATAAGGAATTTCTGTGTCTTACAAGTAGGAAGATACTTAACATCTTTAAAAAACATCTTAAAAAAAAATGTTTCAGAAGAAGGAAAGAAATTAGCTGATTATTGACTTGTTTGACTAAATAGGTACTGCAAGTCCATCCTGGGGCAGTAGATTAGTGATCTCTTTCTGGTACACAGCTTTTACAGGTGATAGAGATATTACAGGTATTTTACAGGTGGTAGGGATATTATCTTGGCATTCAAAAGTCACAAATTCCTCCTGTCTGCTGCCACCAAATCCTGTGTGAATACATTCATGCTACTCAAGTCATAGATTTTTCTAGCAAAATTCCATTGGAATAAAGACCTTAACTAATTTTTTTTAAATTTATCCTTGTTTTCCCTAGGTCTCAAATCTGTGCCTTTAACACAAACACAGTATTACTAAGTGCATCAGCCCAAAGCATGGACAATCTAGAGCAGCTTTGTATCACTCATAGGTAAAAAATGTTCACATTTGAGTGATGCAAATATCTTTCTGTTCAAACGGAATATTAGGGTGCCTTCAGCCTGTGAGATGTGTGACCTATTTTATATTTGTGCTGTTCTGTAACCCAGTTTCCTGGTTTGTTGCTGGGTCCTGGTTAACCACATGGCTGAAGAAGGGGTCCTCTGGCTTTCTGGCATGTCTTTAGATGAATCCAGGAGAAGAGCCTGAGTGTGGCTCTGATAGCTTGTGGCATGTTCACTCTCCACAGATTTGCAAAAATTGCCCTGACGAGTGTACTGTCTTCCCTTAACCTCCTGGCAGGCCTCAGAGCATCTAACATATCCCCCTGCTGTCAGTCTGTAAATACACTGCTCTGTGGGCCACTTCTTTTCAGGTGCTTCAAAGCAAAAGTCATGAATGTGTATAGCCACAGACATGCACCTTGGGGCTGCAATCAGAGTGCCAGGAGAGGTTGGCAGTGTGAGAGGTTACTCAGAGGAACACGGGTCACTCCTCACTTCTGCCAGCCAGCCAGTTTGCAGCAGATGATTCTCTCAGCACCCCCATACTCTCCTTGGGCATATTTGGGTACTTTATGTAGGAGATTTAGTGATAGTTTAAAATGACACATAGGCCGAAGTGTCAGTGGTGTGTGCATTCCTGGCTTTAATGTCCTGCATCTCTTTACCCAATTCCTTTTCCTCAAAGATGTTGCTCACTATAGTGTAATAGTTTTGATCCCTTCATACTGTCACTGCTTTTTGGTGAAGCTTGAAAATGTCACAAGGCTAAATGAGATCTTAGTTTACCTTAAAATAGACTCCAGCAGTTCTAAGACAAATGTAGTTTAAATATGGAGCAGAAAAGGGTCTCTCTAGAAAAAAACACTTGGATCTTTGCCGAAACCACTGCAGAGCTGCCATTTCTCTATTAGTTCAATATTCAAATGCTAGACTGAAAATTACTCTTGCTCTTCCTCACAAGGACTATTTAAAAATGGAAATTACTCTAAATTGCCAGGCAGTAATTTCTCTCAGGGGGTCTGCTAAATTTTAGTTCTACTTATTTCTCTCTTTTCTCCTATGTACAGCATCCTTCAAATGTTTTTTTTCCTTAAGGCTGTTTATACTCCACCATGAAATTTCCGTGCTCTGTCTGCCAGCAAAAATAATCAAAAGTAGGTGATTTCAGAAACCAAGGGATGTCTGTCTTAGCTTACACACCTGGCTACAGAATTTATATGAGGTTGGGTAAATTGACCATATGTGAAAGTCCTCCCACAGAGTAAGTACAATAAAGATTTTTCATGACCAGGATAAATAGTTGATTATTTTTCAGATCACAGGTAATGTTTTACAACTGTTCTGAGTGAAATAGCAAAGTAGTGAATTTATAACAACCACTTAAATCATGAAGATAAAAAGCCTTTATGTCCAGCAATAAAAGAGGCTGGAGAGCCAAACTCAGGAAGGGAGAGCCTGCAGAACATTACACATTGAGGGCTTTTCTATTGAAGCCCTCAAGGACTCTCCATGCAGGAAAGCTACACCCTTCCATCTCTGTAACTTGGGCAATCTTGCTTTCTTTTTGGTCTACTACTGAATTACCTACCTATACACAAAAGTGGAACACAAGTGAGCAAAATCCTGTTGAAACTGACATGCCTTCAGCACTTGAAACAAAATTGCCTCCAGAACTTGATACAAAAGCGCACAACTTCAGCAGTTCCTTAAATCCAAAGACTGACATGAAAATATCTCTAACAACTATTTACTGGAATATGAGAATTTCTGAGAGTAGGAAGGGCAATTTCTTGGTTTTCTAGTTATTAGAAAACTTAAAGAGGGAGGTTGACATTTTCCATGAGGGAAGAAGAATCAGATTATCCTTTTCACCACCCCACATAGAAAATGGCCATTAAGCAAATAATTCTGAACAGAACAACTTTTTTTTTTTTTTTTTTTTGGCCATACATTCTGCAATGCTTGATACCCATAACCTGAAAAGAGCCAAGTCCAAGAAAGATGTCCTTCATAGTACTGCATCTCCTTGCATCCTTAAAGCTTTCTGTTTTATTTTGATCCACTGAAGTCCAGAGAGTTTCTGTGAGTTGATGCTGAGGTGCATAAACCAAAAAGAGGAAAGGAGTACCAAACTGATGGGGAGCTGTAAGACATAAATCATTGTCAATCAATACTCTATGCTTTTGGAGACACTAATCAATAAGAGGCAGAGTATTGCCAAGAATGCCTTAGTTTTCATTAACATATTAAAAAAGCGAAGTCAGAGAGAGTTTTTTCTTTTTTGTTGGTTTGCTTTAGGTCATTATGATGCATTGTGTCCCAGGGAGAAAATTATAAGTTGTAAATTATGCAGAGCTAGGCAGCAGTGGTCTGTTGTGCATTTTTTTTTTTCAGGGGTAGAACTACCATTATTTATTTTCCTTTCTGTTTCATAAATGTCTGATTATTTAAAAACTGTAACATGAAAACACTGATAGGGATTATGTGCAGGATAAAAAGGAAAGACAAGAAGTAAGAGTTTTGTTCTCTGTACAGAAGGTGCTGAGTCTTAAGCATACTAAGATCTATATTTCTTTTCCGATGTTACAGGTAGCAGTGATCATCCCTGAGGAATTGCTAGGACTGGTCTTATTCTTTTCTTACACTATGGTTATATAAACAGTAGGCAAAGACAGTGTGTCAATTTGCAATTAATGACATTAAAACAAGGCTGAGCCAGACATGAAAGTTGTGTTTAGCCTTGAATTTTTATAAAACTTGTTCAGATAATCTGACCTAAGCATTGCTATTAACACAGCTGAATTAATGGAGCATGTATTCAAAGCAGGCTTTGATATTGTAACTAAATTAAAATTGATTTTGTAATGGGAAATCTGTTATTTTCTCTTACTTAAAAATCTCACTTCAAACTAAGTGGCTTGTGTTTGACAAGTCAAGGAAATCCAATAATTTATATATGATGGCAGGCAAGATCATAATGAAGATATATATGGACACAAAGTTATCGATAACAGTAAAAAAACGTGTAGTACTCACCACATGCTGTTCTTTCCTTTGCAATTGTGCCATTGCTAGGCAACTGAAAATGGATGAATAATAGATTTCAGATATATATCTATACACTTACATTAGGCTTCATTTGCAGGCTCATGAAAGGGATTTGTGAAAAACTATTGTCTTTCTGATCAGGGTCCAATATGTCAATATGTCTTTACTGCCAATAAGGACAAGAAAATAGGTAATTCCTAACAGGAACAACTTTTGGTGATAAACAGCACAGTGCAATTTTATTTTTTTTTTTAATGTGGTCTTCTGTTTAATAACTGAGCATTTTCTCAAATTTTCATGCTTCTTTTTTTGTCACTATATTGTGACGTTGTACAATCTATGCATCTCATAGTTAATTAAATCATCATTGGTGAATAGGAAGTAACTAAATTTAAAAATATTAGTAAAATTTCCTTCAGTAGGGATTATATGTAGCTCTAACTGGTGGAAACTCTTTTACTGAAGTAAGTAATCTAAATACATCTATCATTTAAAATCAAGTTACTCAATTCCAACTGCATTTTCTACATGCTTCAGCAAACACTTAAATTCTTATTTCTAGTTATATTTCACAGTAAGGACAGAGAGACTGCTATAGGAGTATTAAAAGTAGCTGACGATTCACATTTTCTCTACAGACTGCTGCTCCTTCAAAACAGGGGGAAAAAGGAAAAAAGTCTAGTCCCTTGATAATTAGTACCCTTTGTCAAAGCTTCAGTTACAGTTTGATGAAAAAAATTCCTAAATGTCAAGAACCATGCAGTCTGATAAATATGGATGACATTTAAAAAGCAGAGGAGGCTGTTTCTAGAAAAGCAGAAGATGCAAAAGGAAATCTAATATGTATTTATGTTGAGAAATAATTTTTTTACTATGTTTCCTCCTCATATGTTGACTATTTTGTACTCTTAGTTTTTTTTTTGCATGATGGCTGTGATCCCTTTGTCTTATATCAAATGCCTCATCTACATTTTGCAGTGTTTCTTCAGTGGAAAACAGTGCATTTGAATGACCCAGACCTTTCTACTTGTAATCATTCAGTATAATTGATTGAAAAGACAGAGTCAGAGAACCCTCCAAATATTTTAATTTTTCATTGTCGCTTAAATTTAGCAAAAAAAAAATGACACCCTGAGAAAATGAAATGGCATGTACTTGTAAATTGCTAACTGTGTGATACAGATCAGTCACAGCCCTCAGTGATTACTCTTTAAACAAGTCTGTCTCACAAGCATATTCAAAGGAATTGACTTGCTGAATTTTAACAAACTGAAGGGGAAGATCTTTTGCTTCTGACAAGTTTGAAAACTTTCTCGTTGGAAAGTGTTTTTCAGCAGGTTGAAGCAGAAAGCTACTTCTCCTGGTTGCCCATGCTGGGTGAGACTGTACCTCCTACTACAGTCTTTGTCAGGACAACACTCAATGAGCAAGCTGACAGAATGGAAGATTGTCATGGAATAAACAGCTAATTGGAAAGTAATGTGCCATGAGAAAAGATTAAGTGACCAAACTTCTCAATGACAGGGTTAGAAACATGCGTCAGTGTGTTGCAATGACAGGATGAGAGATGGGGCGGTAATGAATTCACAATCTTCATTTCCTGGTTTATCATTCTGCCAGAGCCAAGAGCATTAAGAATGTAAATGCAGTCACATGGTAAGATGCCATCTCATCCTGCATTGACAGGATCCAGGTACTATACCTCCTCTGACTTATTTTTTGAGAGACAGCAGTAGAAACAGCCAGGTTCCATGCATACCCTTAGTGGCAGCATGCCTGGACTGCTCTGCCTCGTGATTACCCGCCACAGCAGCTCTTACTGCTGGGGGTACCTGTGAGCTGCTCAGCTAAATCTACTTTTATCAAAATTCAGTAGCTGCAAACAAATAAAAAGTAGCCAACAATATTACAAAAAATCAACTGAAAAATTATATTTCTGGGTCAATTTTATAATGTCCAAAACTGTGTTTGACTTTTATGAAAGTCAAATGTGTCTTTCCTACTTCATTGCAATATATGAAAATCTAAAAATAAACATGTCTCATATTGTCTTAGCAAGACCTGTCTTAACAGATCTTGATCCTTACAGTAGATTTATTTGAGATAGCTTTCAGATGAAGGTGGTAATATATAGCCAATTTATCTCAGTTATCAAATCACACCTTTCGTATGTGTTGAAACTACCATGAGTTTACTTAATAATCCGAGAGATTTTGAAGATCTTATTAAAAATTCTGTCCTTTAATCAGTTCTATGGCCTCCACTTATTTGATTCATTATCTCCATATGTCTCCAGCACTGACAACTTGGATTCCATATTACTTTGCACTTCTGAACTACTGTGATACGGGAGGCATATCCCTACAATGTGATCTATCCTGTAGTGTATCACTACAATTCTAGAGTAACAAGGACTGAGACACCTGCACAAAAATATGATGTGAGGTCTGCTTAGATCACAGAGGTTCTCCTTTCCACAGTTTTCCAAGGTAAATGAATGGTTTTCGTCTTATTGCAAGACTATATTTCTCCCAGACTTTCTCCCTGATGTATGCTGAAGGGAAAGAAGAGCTCTTGTCATAGGCATAGTCATAGTCATCTTTGCAGCAGGAGGGATACAGTCTGGCCTCAGACTGAAAGATAATGCCCTGCCAACAAATATCTTTTAAAAGAGGGATTAAAATACCAGCATTGAGAAAGCACCCAAATCCCTATGAAATTAAAGATATGCATACAGTTGATAATTTTTTAACTGATAAATGAAGAGGAAGATGCAGGTAGAGAAAAAAAATATTGTCAGTATTGAGTTTATGGAAAGACACAAATCTTGAAATTCACCAGGCATGTGTCCAGTCGTGGCTCTGTGTTTCTGAGAAGACACAGATGTTCTGCCAGCAATCCACTAACGTACAGAGGTGTGACATTTTGCTGCAGTGCGTGGCCTTTCATCATTTGCACTATGAGAAGCTCCTGAAATAAGGACTTCAGCCACCAGTTCCAGCTGTGCTCCTAGTTACTATTCTGTCCTGTTTCTGGTGAAATCAAGGAGTGCATTGCCACTGTTTTCAGGGATACCAGGATAAGGCCTTTTGTGACCAAAGTCCTGCAGTTAAACTACATCTATATATTCAGATCATTTTATTTTCAGGATTAGTCACAGTATGTCTAATTTAAAGGTCCTGCAGCACAGATTAAATACTTCTAGGTTGTCTATTAAAGGCAATGACGTATCTGCACTCATACACAACTGCTATAGCAGTTGTCCAGAATATATGTACTGTATTTTAAGTCACAATCTTGCTTATAAAAATTTCCTCTGCCCTTGTGTAGTCTGTTGTGTTGATTGTGGGCTTTTGTTTGTGTTGTTGATTTCTCAAGTGAGCTTTCCTTCTTGCACTGGACTGTTTGGTATGCACAGCACAGCAGTACCTTTAACTGGGATGGTAGTTATACAGACAGAAATGTGGTATTGTCATCTCCCTTCCTTCTGGGAGGGCCTTGCAAAAATTGCTTCTCATGAAAAAAAAATCATTGAATCTTCTTAAGGGTGTTGGAATTCAAGTAGCAAAAGACTAGACAGAAGGTTATTTAAAATGTAATCCCTTTGTTTAAAAATTCACATCCCTTAAAAAGAAAAATTCATAAAAGCGATGCATAGTTAAAAATTAATAAAATCTAACTTTTTCACATGCCATAGGTTCTGTTCCATGAAACTGCGTATTCAAAAATGAAAGCCATGTGATATTTTTAGCATTGTCGTTTTTTTTCTGAGGCAATTGTAAGAATATCTTTGTCTTCAGGAATAGCACTTCAGCATGAACTTTGAATCCCAACCCCCAGCCATCAGTTTCTTCCTAGATTAGCTGAGTGCATTGGGTCTATTTAACCATTAGCTTTTATTGAAGGATAGATGAATATCAGTCCCTGAAGAATAGTGAATTAGCTACTGCCTTGTAGCAAAGCATTTTCTCTTTTCACTTGACAATAGGTCTGCTATAAGCACAGCTTTTCATGATACAACTGGCGAGTAAAGTGGCAGGTCGGGAGAAGAAAATGGAAATCTTTTGGAAAAAAAGACTCTTAATGTGCAAGGGCTTTTGCTTTCATTTTAGTAGCCTTAGAATAAGGTGATCTTTAGAGAATAAACTTTTATGATAAAAGGAATTGAGTAATGCTTAACTGGTCAAAAATATGTTCTAGTGAGTTTTAAACAACATATGTTTAATTGCCTATAGAAAAGTCATAGCATCTCTTAGGGAGAAAAAAAAAAACAAAAAACAAACTCCAAAATCATTGAAATATGAAATATGGTAATATAAACCCTAAAACAAAGAACAGCAAAAACTTAATGGAGAATACTTATGGTAAATTAATTTATTAATTTCTTTTACAGCATCTTATGTTTATTCCATTTACTTGCCCTTAGTCTTTCCCTCCACAGAAGGCCAACTGAAATTACATCAATTTAAGAAAAAAATATGAGTCAGAATTACTGGCTTTTTTACATTGTTTAGAAATATCTATGTTTACACTCAAAGAAAGATATTAAGGTTGTATTCTCTTCCCTGTTAGCTCTCCCCTAAAGCTCATGCAGATCTTGGATTTTTCTTTTAAATTTGAAAGGATATTCTTAAAACAGCATAAATAACTCTCCTTGTTTTCTTCAACAGAGAGCTAACAGAGGGAGGAAGGGAGCTACAGATGCTTATGCCTCAGTCCCTGATATCCACAGGACTAAAAACCTTCAAGGCAGACAACAGATGATGTATGGGTCAGAAAACCCCAGCTCTATGGGCATTACAGTATCTTTTCCTACCTTTTAAGTGTTGTGATGCTTCAAATTTAGTCATTTTGTATTTTAGTTAGAGAAAACCCCCACAGGTTTCATAGCTTGCATTAGAGGAGGAGGAATAGCCTCATGAGGAGAGTGGAGTGTGTTTTCACAGACTCCACCAGTGATCAAGGCAGGTGACATCCCAGGGGAAGAAAGGGGGTTCAGAGGAAATTTTTGGGTAGGAAAATAGACTGATATCCTGTTTTTTTGTTTTGTTTTTTTTTTTTTTCCTCCAGCTACTTGCCTTCACACATGATTTTTTTTTTTTTTTTACCAGTAAAAGTTACCAATGTAACCAGCTTTTGAAAAATCACTGTTCAGGCCTGAAAGACAGAAGAGGACAATTGTTCAGCTGACCAGTTATGTACTCAGGGATGCTGGATGGGTTCTCACATAATATGAGAACTCCTCTGGTCCTATATGGAAAGCCAGTTGCTGTGCCATTTTCTTTGCTCATTCACAACACACTGGCCATCACCTTTGCTGGTCACTCCCTTCCTTCCTTCTTGATGAAAATACTGAAAGTAGAAATCTCTCAAAGAAATAAAAAAAACACCCCAGATTTACAGATCCATGCTGGGGAGGAAATTCTCTCTCTCTGGATGTAAAGAGAGAATTCCTGTGGTATCCTAAGGGCTTGATCATTTTCTGTAATCAAAAGCAAAGACCTGGGCCTAATCCATTCAGTCTTCATGGCCTTGGAATCTAAGGCCCAATCTAAGGGAACAGAGCAGAACAGAAAAAGTTGCCTTTTAGAAATATTTTGCTTTCCCTTTCTACATAAAGACTTGAAAATCCAGAGGCTGCTGATCTGGTATCATATGTTGGTTCCAATAGCAGGCTGTCTTCCACAAAGTGAGTTATAAGACATTCAACTCAAATGGACAGAATCTTTCAATACCTTAGAAATAAAACCTCAGTCTTACAAATATCCTATGTGATCCAATTGCTGTGTAATCTTATATTTTTTTTTTTTTTTGTATGTGCCGTAGATACAAAACCAAAACAAAATGGCAAAATCCTCTTCTTGATTACTGCATAAAAGTGAAAGTAGCAAAAAGATTACTTTGGCTGTTTAGGGAAATATGGTTAACTTTATAGTTACAGTTTCTTGCTTTGCTTTAGTTAGATCCATAGCTGAGGAAGTCCAAAGTTCACCTTGCATGGTAAATATTGGACTGTGCTTAGGCAAGCCTTCATGTAGCAGAGGAAGAAAAACACATCATAATAATATTTAAAGTGGCAGAAGAGTGAAATTTGAGTGCCCACTTTTTAAGCTGTTCGTCATAGGGTGTTAAACTACATTTGGAACAACAGAGCAGGGTGTTAGAAAGGTGGAGACAAAAGTGTGTAGCTATGTCCTGATAAGGATAAAGAGAATATAACTGGCTATAAAATCAATATTACTCTTTAAGAATGGGGTATCACGCACATGAATTTTTTTAGAGTTTTATCATAATCTTTTTGTCCAATACAGCTGACATTTCTAAGCTTGACTATGTGTTGGAAAACTTTGCATACAATATGTCACAGATTTGTGATGAAACATGACAGATTTTTGTAAGTCCATTTCAGCTGTGTGTATCACACTCCTCAGTTATAAGTTGCTCTGAAGTCAGTATTTTTGTTTAAGAGCTCCACTGCACAAATACAGTTGAGACAACATAATAGAAAAGCTTAAAGGGACTAGATTGCCAAGCAGCTAGAACAATCAAGTGTCTCTAAAAAAACCTAAAGGCACTGGATTAATCAAAAAGGCGGGCACTATGGTAACTAACAGAAATGACATTTATGCTTATTTCTGTTGTATTTAGTGAAAACAATTTATGAGTTGTCCATCAGTTTAGATACCAGCACATGTTATTTGCTCATGCAGGAGCCACAGACTCATTTTATGCTTTTCCCCCTGAGTTTGCATCCTCCTTTGCAAGCTTTGATGAGTTTCATTAATTCCAGGGACTCAAGGGGAAGGAGAGAGGCCTTGAAGCAGTTACTGGCAGCTTGTATGTCTGAGATTCCCCTCAAGCAATTGCAAACAACTGGTTCAACTTCCTCGGTGTTCTCCGAGTCAGTTGTTCAGAATTCTTGATCCTAGCCTTAGGATGGCAAAGATTAACCTCTCTAGCTTAGAAGGAGCCAGGTAGGAGTATTGGTCTCTTATCAGTGCCTCATTGGCTGAAGAGCTTAATCTTCTATTTATTTGTTTATTTTTGTTTTGGTTTTAATTTTTTTCCTTATTCTTCACTCTAAAAAATACCTAATTTAATTATCCCTGTGCCATCTGGCAAAATACCACCACATAGATGAAGTCAGTGTTTGGCATAATACAGTGAAGGCCCTGAAGCTGGTGGTCTGGAACAGGGATATTGATGTGTTTCATGCTGTACTCCTTGCTGAACCATGGGTATGTGCTCTGTTAATATGTGTATTTGGAGATAATGTCTTTTAAATGCACATTTGAACAACGCTCTCAAGCACATGTTGTGACTATTGAGGATATCCTGTTCAGGGCCAGGAGATGGACTTCAACGAATCTTGTGGATCCCTTCCAACTCCAAATATTCAGATTCTGGGTTTATTTTTCCTAGAAACTGAAAGCCCTTCCATTTAGTGGATGTGCAAACTGCTAAGTCTATATACTTTTAAAATATGCAAGGAAATTTTAATTCCAATCAATATAATTAGTTTAACCCTGTAGTCCAACATAAAGCAAATTAAAAGTTGAGAACAATCAGAGCTAGTCAACTGAATCTTCTGTGTTGTCTAAGGTAAGAACGACCTGCTGACAAATCAGTTCTAAGCAGCACCATCCTGAGACAATATGTTACCCCTCACAACGGTAATATGTATCCCCAGTCCCCTGCCCTGTTTGCCCTGCAGTGTCATATTTCATATTGGCATGGACACTGAGGGCTTGAGCCACTATGATGTAACCCAGCAAAAAAAAACTTGCGAAGCACTTCCTAGGTAACATCTGCCCAGGGAATTAAAGTCTGTAGGAAATGCTGCTCACCTCTGAATTCAAAGCACATACTTCCAAGAGCAGCATTTAATAGAGCTGTATTGGGGATTTTGCTCCAGAATTAACTGATGCAAAGTAAATCCATGCATATTTATTAGTTTTGATTAAACTGACATAGGCACCAACATTTTTAGAAGTTCAAATCTGAGACTTTACAATAGTTTAATTATGTTATATCCATTTCCTACTCATCCCCCAAATCTATGCAAAGCAGCATCATTAATTAGCTTGCCCACTGCAACTGCTAACGAGGTCACTGATTGATAATAGAGCTTTCTCAGTGTAAACAGTGAAATCTGAAACATCATTTTAGGTAAGATCAGATGGACTATGTGCCTTTGGGTCATTGTCAGTCACTGTTTTTTGTCAGTGCATTTATTCTTCCCACCACAAAAATCTCAGAAATAGAAAAGATTCAGAAATGCTTCAATAATATACAAGACACAAATCACAGAATATGCTGAATTGGAAGGGACCCACATGGATTATTGAGTCCAGCTCCTGGTCAGAATCCTGACCCTGCATGGGACCAACCTCAAGGGTCACACCATGTGCCTGAGAGTGTTGTTCAAACACTCTTCTTGAACTCTGTCAGGCTTGGTGCTGTGATCACTGCCCTGGGGAGCCTGTTCCAGTGCTCAGCCAATCTCTGGGTGAAGAAACCTTTCTTAATATCCAACCTAAACCTCCCCTGACACAACTTCAAGCCATTCCTTTGGGTCCTGTCAGTGGGCACCACCGAGAAGAGATCAGTGTCAGCCCCTCATCTTCCCTTCATGAAGAAGTTGTTGCTGCCGTGAGTTCTCCCCTCAGCATCCTCCAGGCTGAGCAGACCAAGTGACCTGAGCCACTCCTCATACAGCTTCTTCTCCAGACCCCTCACCCCTCTCATTGCCCTTTTTTAGATGATCTATAAGAACTTCATGTTTTTCTTACACTGTGGCACCCAAACCTGCCCCCAGCACTCAAGGTGAGGCCATCCAGAGCACAGCAGAGCAGGACAATCCCCTTCCTTGCCCGACAGGACATGGTCAGCCTGATGTCCCCAGGACAGGGTTGGCCCTCCTGGAAAAAGTTTCATGACCTCTCTCTTTAAAATATTACTTTTTAATTTTATACAGTTCAGAGTGATATGTTCTGATCTTTTGCATTTAAACAAGACAGTTTTGAAAATATACATGTTTTCAAAATAAAACACACTAAATAGTTCCAAAAATTTATTGCAAATTTAATTTTTCATTTCTAGCATATGGGAATATACTTTACTCATAGAAAACATTGCAGTCACTTCTAAATTTGTGAAAATAGGCAATGTGCTTAAATTAGGGACCTCATCAGAATAAAAGAACAGAAAAAATCAAATACAACTTGTGAAACAAATGTCCCTCTATCTTTCTATGTGAAAATGTAAGATGAGGGTTCAGATTAGGACTAAAATTAAAATACTCTTGATTTGTACCTCCTATTTTCCTGATCAAAGGAAAACACCCTCATTAAACAGGGAGTAACCCTGGAGATTTGCTCTTTTCAGCCCCTTGCTCCATGTATGTCTGGCCTTGTGACCAGAAGACATAAAAGCATGAAGGCTACTCTAATATTGAATAGTATTAAGTAGCAAGAGAACCTGTGATTTTAATTAATACATGACTCTCATCAACAACCAGTATCATGTATTCAAAGACAACATCAATCATTCAATCACTTGTAATTTGTCTTATTCTCAGCTAATTGCTGTATAGTTCTCAATGTAAAAAGTAAGCAGATTCATGGGAACATCATGAACATGAACATGAACATGAACATGAACATGAACATGAACATGAACATTGTGGGATGCCAGCTAATAAACTTCTGGGGAAATGGTTAAAATATTCACTGGAGCAGTTCTAGAAATGGTTATGGACACAATAATCTGTGGAAATTAGTTAAAAGCAGTGGGACAAGAATTTAATATTATCTGTATAGAAACATAGTTGGCTATTTAACATCCTGTCTTCATTAAGGCTCAACAGTGACGTTTGATAGCAAAGAGTGTTACGTTTCTGGTAGGTTTTGAGAATTTTAAAGGTATTTACCTACCTACACTTCAAAGGTATCCATTTTATATTAGTTCTATTTAAGTCTTTTCTCCATTGATTGCAGGCTCACTGGCTAGCACTAAAGAAGTGTAGTGCTTTGCAATCAACATATAGAGCCATAAAAAGGTCGAAATTACAAATAATTACAATAATTTGCAAAATTACATTAAAACTTCAAATCCTGATGACCTATTCAGTGAAAAAATAAACTGTAGTACTAAATGTAAGATGCTCAACAGGCTTCCACTCTCTTGACAAGAGGTCACACAAGATTTTCCAAAATGATCCAATAATTATGGACTAAGATGCAGTACAGAATTTTATGTAAGAGAAAAGTAAATTGGGAAAGTTGGTCATTTCAAAGTAAAGAAATAGAGTTGTGTTTCTGCATGACCCTGGAGAAACAAACTGTAATTGACTATTCCCTGAGCAAGGGAAGTGGACTAGGTGACCTCCAAAGGTCTCTCCCAGCTTCATCTGTTCTCAGATATTGTGATTCTTTCAAATACACCCCCTGTGCACAAGCTGTATATATTTTGAGTTAATTACAAGGTCTCATGCTATTATTTTCCATGAGAATCCTGACCTGCTCAAGAGACCTAAACCTCACTGAAGGCCACAGTAGTTTTTCCAATGGACTTCAACATGCTCTAAATAAAATCCATAATTCATATCATGTATGGTATCTCTCAATTGAGGGGAAAAAGCCTGACTTTTGTTTTGAAATAATAATTATCACAGCAGTACAGAGCAAGACAGCAAGGAGTACAATTGCTGTCAATGTAAATATAATTTATCAATGGATAGAACATTACACAAATTAATTAATTGGTAATTAAACAATATATTAAATATTTTTTATTAATTTCTCGGTAAATGAAGCCTTGAATTTATGTCTGTATTCAATATATGACATTATCTGATCTTCCCATTGTGAATCATGGCTTGTCCTGTCTTACTACAGTATTAATTTAAAATAACTTCTTTACCTTCAACTGAAGTATTCAAAATTTATTCTGATCTGGACTGGGGCATGATCAGGGAGGAATCAGCTGGGCTGTTATCTCTGGTTTTCATGGTTTAGTGCAGAAAACATGGAAGTTGGTGCTGGGATTTATTCAAGATTTGCAGTGCTTTGAGCTGCCAACAGAGTATTCAGTGCTGAAAAAACTTTGCTTCCATGAAAGGAAAAAAGGAGTTCCCTTTGTGAAAATAAGGAACAATAAAATATTTATTCTTTGATAGCTGCTTGTTTTTTTTTACTTTACTTTTTGATTATTTTACATGACTGGTCTTTTTCTGCCTGCTGTTCTAATGCAGCATCTGTTCTGTCTTTTGGGATCACCTCTGTCCAATGAGTGGCATTTTATGAAATTATATTTTCCCATCAGTTTTTGTCCTATGAAACATCAAGTTTAAGTAATATTCAGTTTAAAACAAAAATACAAACAAAAACAATGAGTTGTGCATGCTAGACTCCAGGAAGCTGGGGAACTGTAGAACCATTACTGAGTATTAAAAAAATATTCCTTACTGCAGAAACTACAGTATACTTTCTGGATTTGAGTAAAAATAATTTGTTTTTATCTTTTGGCTTTGTAAACATTTAGTGGAAAGTCTGACTGAAGCATTGAAGACAGAAGAAAGCACCTTAGCTTGCTTCAGACTCATCTCCTTCTGTTTCCTGTAATTTCTTACACTGACTAATTGAGCTTCGCTCAGCTCAGGTAGTCTTTGCTGAGGAACCATTACTGTGCCCTGTAACTTTATATTCAAAAGCAAGAGACCCTCAAACCCTGACTTGGGTCGTGGGTAGGTGTGAATCTGAGTGTAGAGTGTGTGAATCTGAGTGTGTAGAGTAAATCTATAGTAATGGGAACAGCTACTAATGAGGACCATTATCACAAAAAGCTGAAATAAATTTATCAACGTCTTGATTGACCTTCAGAAATACGCTTAATGCTACATAGAGGCACCAAAAGTAGATTAAAGCATCAACTGCCGCAATTTTTAAAATTTCCATACCGTAAGGAGGTTGTGCATCTTTTACTAGAGGCTCAAGGCTTTTTTTCCTTGGAAAAGAATACACGTTTTTAACTTCAGGCTATAATGATTATAAAGAAGTAATGAAAGTTTTAAGGCTAATGGTATTTTTTCTAGAGGGAATATATTATACTTCTGTCTTGTATAAATGACACTTATATGCCAGTTATATAATAACTGAAAATTTCTGACCAGAAGTGTTTATCGCTAAACACTTAAACTCCCTAGTTTATCTCGCTTCTGGACAAAGAAGGTAATAGAATTCCCTGAGTAGCAATGAACTTAAATTGTATCACATTTTATTTTGATGACACATTGTATTATTTCAGTTGCCTTTTCACCTTCCTAGTGGAACAGTTGCCTTTGAAAGAAAATGTGAAAAGCAAGAGCCATACTAACTCAGCCAGAAGATAGCTCAGAATCCGAAAAAAATAAACAAGAATTTCCTTTTTAAAATTAATTGCAAACAATAAACTATGGATGGTATTAAATAGTGTAATCTTAATCTTGAACATGTAAAAAATTCTAAGAAACTAAGAGGTAGAAAAGTTGGAAAATGTATGCATCTTAATTTTTGAATAAATAAGTTCACAGATGCACTGCAGTCTTTTAGCTTGCTGTCAGAACTGCAGTCAGAAACAGAGCTGTTAGCCCAGGAGCCACAGAAACTTGCTAGCTCATGTTTTGATTTTGTTCCTAAATGAAATAACTTATATTACCAGGAAAATTAGGCTGAATTTCTTAAAATAGGAAATTTTAATTCTACAATAGGAAAAAAGCCAGGGCTTGTTTTCAAAGTAGTCTAGTAATGGGTTATATGCTGGCACTTTTGTGAGATGTGTGATATTTCCTCTGTGCCTCATTTTGCATCATCATGTCACAGCAACACCTTTGCAGAGAATTTCCATTTGTAGGAAGAAACAGGAGTGGAAATGGCTAGACACTGATCTTCAGCATCTCCCAGCCTGTCCAACACCTTCTGGATGGATTAAAAAATTTCAAAGATTATCCTTACACAGATTTCAGAGCACTCATGTGGTCTAAGATTTTAAATATATCTATCCAAGAAAAACTAAAATGCATATATCCTTGTGTTTTTTATTAATTTGGTCCTTTCCAACCACTGTGGCAGACCTCATTGAGAGGGCATAATTCAGATGGAAAAAAGGAAATCTTCATCTGTGTTTACACCATGGAAAAGAGCTAATAAGTAGGAACCTTAGGTCAGTAAAGAAAAAAAGAAAGCAAGAATTTGGAGACAGTAAGGTCTTCTCCAATTAACCAAGAGCTGTGACGATCGATGCAATTTAGACAGCACTGGACAGAATGTGATTTAAATTATCCGTAATTTAGAAAATACTATTCTGCCATGTCTTCTCTTTCTCATTAAAAAATCTGGATGCAGAGATAATTTTGAAGTTATTGGCTTGCCCCAAGGAAAGGTATGGTTTAATGATGATCCATGCTGCTTAAAATTCTCTTTTACCTCACGTTATGGTGTAAGGATATGGTCAGGACAAGTATTTTTCCTATAACAGGCTCCTGTACCTCATTCCCAAATGGGAAACATCTCCTAAAGCATAAATGGGAAACAAGGATCATAGGCTGCCACTGCACAAAGAAACCATGTCCCATCACTTCCATTCCACCAGTTTTGCCTGTTGGAAATACAAGAATCTTAGCAATATATATTTCTTTCTCCTGTCCACCAAGAAACAGCTTACACACTTTTATGGGATTGTTCATTCTTGAATAAGAACTTGCTACCTCAAGAACGATTTTCCAAGGAACAAATTATTGTAGGTCTGTTTTATAAAGACAGCGACATGAATATGAATAATCTTTCTTGCTGTGGAATTCAAAGCAATCTATACACCAGGAAAGATAATTATATCTTGAATCTAAAATCTGAGAACTGACAACAATTGCAGACAATACTTTGCTGTCATGTGTCAGGCTCTGAACTACAGAATCGTTCAAGTTGGAACGGATTTCCAGAGGTCACTTTATTCAGCTCCTGCTGCTTCTTCAAAAGCAAGAACAACTTGTATCAACTTGCTCAGGGCCATGTTCTGTTGAGTTTTAAATATCTCCAAGAGTGGAGATCATGCAACATCTCTTGACAAGCTGTTGCACGGGATGGTCAGCCTCACTCTTAATTTTTTTCTTCCTAGCATCTAATCATAATTCCCTATGTTTCAACTAGTGTTTCTCCTCTTTTGTTTGTTTGTTTGTTTTTTGTTTTGGAAAAAAATACATCTAAAATGAAAGTCAGTCTTTTTCATGTCAGTTCATTCAAATGATAGTCTGCTACCTCTTATTCTAGGGAAAATGTTGAACACTGAATATATTTTGAATTCCCAAAGCTAGAAAGGAAAAGGAAAGTTTCTAGGAAAAAAAGGGAAATAATAATGTTATTAAATTCATTAAATCCAGCTTGGTATACTGCTGGATATTATATCCAGTAATCAAATATATATGTATTCTGTGAATGAAGTCTTGAAAATCTTTTCAGTGTCTGGACAGAAAGACAAAAATATTAAAAATGTTGAAGCATTCCTAAGGAATTTGCAGGTATCACGAATCATAGTTCAGGAACAGACTGCATCAGGTAAATGGCTTTGTTTTTTACCACAGCTGGCTGATTACTCAGCTTTGTCTGTCACAAACCAACTGTCAGCTAAGAGAAAGGTCACTGAAGATGGGTAATACTATTTTTTTTTTGTCCAAGTAAATTCAGGGTTAGTGTGGTAGGTTTTTTTCGTTGGTTAGTTGGTTGTTTTCGTTTTGATTTTCGTTGTTTTTCTTGTTTTTTTTTTTT
>VWZN01005447.1:128148-140431 GCA_013396955.1 Regulus satrapa | reverse complement strand
TTTTTTTTTTTTTTTTTTTTTTTTTTTTTTTTTTTTTTTTTTTACCAAAGAAGTAAAATCAAGTACAATTATTTTTGTTTTTCCAGTAAAGGAGGCTGACAGAAAATATACTTCATTTTTTCTATGTCTTATTAAAAAAGTGGCTTGGATCCAGGTGACTCAACTGGTATATGAGTTTACAACTACACAAGGGCAAATGCATCATCCAAGCCTAAAGATGCTGCAAAAAAGGTTATTTATTCTTGTCAGAGCAAAAATAATTGCAGCCTTTTCAGACTAGTAATTTATTCATGTCCATTCAAATACTTTAATAATGCAAATGTTTTAGTGACATGAATATTTACCCATGCTTTAACAAAAGAGAAGTAAATTACTTATCCTTTTCCAAACTCAGCTTTATAGTTGTAAAAAAAAAAAAAAAAAAATTGCAGTACCTGACCTCCAGTCACCTATGTCTGGAAAAAATCAAGATTTAAGTGGGTTTTTCTAATGACTACCCAACCTTAACTGTCCATTAGATTTTTGTGTTGAAACAGCAAGATGACTGAGCACAATAAAACAAAGAATCTAAGTAAACAGATACACTGTGTCATGAACTTTTAAGAAATTAAATGGACTTTGACAGAGTGCTTTGCAGGTTGAAAGGACCACTTCTTACTAAACCTGTCCACCACAGGATCTAAAGGTGAAAGAATGACCATCTGCACATCAACATAACAGGGAACTACTTGCTGAGCATATAAGGACAGTTCCTGACAGACAAGAAAAACTATGAGCAGTTATTTTTGAGAGGGATGTAAGATTAATCTCTCATTGATACATGCTGAGAAGCCTTCTTGTGCAAAATTAGAAGGTGAGCTGGAAATATTTAATTTTTAAATGAAAGGGTCCTGTACTACATGTTGACTTGTTAGGGAGTTGCCACTGGCATTGAGGATCATGGTGGATATCAGTTGATATAGGGGGCATATGCTGTATAATAGAAGCTAGAAATGCTAAACTGGTCAATGGGATCTGATAATCCACAAAATTATTTGGGTAAACCACTCAAGGCTTCTCAATCTTTTATGAATATTTGGAAAATTCCTACTCCAAACAACACTTTCTTAATGTTCATTAACAGGCTGTCTAGTCCAGCTGCAACCATCATAAACCTCATAATGTTTTCTGGGATATTTCCTATGGTTCTGCATGGTATTTGCATGCATGCTCTATCTGCATTATCTATTACTCCATCTGAGACATTTGCCTTAGTCTGCAGGGTTCTCCCAGATTAAGAAGACAAAGGGAAAGCAGCACTCAGAGATGCAGTCACTGGTGCAGGGTATGGCTGAGTTCCTGTCTAGGCTGCATCTTTGCCCTCCTGAAAAACTCTGGTTACAAAATTAGGATAGGGAATAGAAATTGTCCATATCCAGCTTCTCTTTATTTCTTCTTTCTTTTTTTTTTCTTCTTATGTGGGAGCCACTCATGTGGCATAAGGATTTCAAGCAAAATTAACCTAAATAGTTGCCTGAACTCCTGAACTCCCCAGTGCACCTCCCAGAAAAGGGCAAAGGGCAAAACACACTGGTTTTTCTCTGTTTAGCCTATAGTGCAACCTCTACCTCAGAAAATTTTATCACAGTGAAAATTTACCTTCTATGGATTAAAGACCAGTCTTAGGATACAGCTAGGAATTGGTCAGTTTTCTCACCTAAGCTGTTAGTCTAAAAGTTGAAGTTTAAAATTCAAAATTCTCAGAAAAGCACTGCAGATTGGGGAATTGGCACATTTAATTCTTCCTGCCTACTAGGAAGAAAAAAGCTTGTGGCATCCTTACAATGTACAAAATTTCCCTCCTGAATATAATGAATATGTCTGATATTGCTTTCAGTCTACTAGTAGGCTAAAATACCACTATAATAAACCCAAATGCTTTAACACAAGGGAAAAGTAGATGATTCCAGCTGAGAGACTTTGATTTCTCAGATCATTACAGGACTAGCTATTTGCACTTGGCTAGCAAGTGCTAGATTTTCCTTATATCTGTTTCAACTCCTGTGAGTTCTCTTTAATATTGCAGACTCACATTGTATGTCATGGTTCTAAACCATAAATTGATTGAAGCTTTTGCCTATCCAGGTATCTTCATCTGTGTAGAGGTAGAAAGTGATACAGGTCTAACAGAAGAAGACTGTGAGTGCTGGTAATCACTCATTCATATGGGAGTGCTGTTGGCAGCTCTGCAGAAGAGGCAGCCTAGGCAAGGGTACCTGTAACTGATCCATCAGTCAGCTGGAAAAGCATAACACAGGGTTGTTTGTCAAGATTTTTTTTTCAAGGGTTTAAGGCTTGTTGTTCAAGACAGGAAAAAAGACAGAAAAGAAAGAAGATATTGAAGAAAAATTCTGCCCAAGTAAAACTTGATGGATTTTGATTGGTTCCTTAACAGAATATCAGATGAAGCAAATAAAACCACCTTTGGCCAGCAGAGGAAGGTGAGAAGTTAAAATAGGGAAAGGCATGTAGGCATTTTACTTTTCTGTCTCATCTACTGTGAATTCTTTTCCAAGTTCACAGTTGAAATTCAATAGGATAAGGTCTCTTGTTTGACATGATAGTCTGGATTGAATTTGTAGATTGGTCAATATATATGACAGCATTGGCAGCTCTTGTCAAGGCTTCAGCTACACAGGACACGCGTGCCCCCTGCCCCAGAGAGCATTTGTCCCACTTGCCTTCTCAACCCCTTACTAGAGCCCACACTAGCAGCACTCATACTTTCTTCACCATAAAAAAATTGTAGAGGGTTTTCAGGGCCCTTGAAATAGGGGAAGACACTGGAGAAATCAATAATCCAGAAACATGCCTTTATAACCTGAATGGTGAGCTCGGCACCCTCTGTGCTGTGCCACATACAGCATGCTGAAGTCCTAACCAAGCTCCTTTCCATCCCAAACCAGTAGCAACAGCACAAATGGGAGGCTTAATACAGCTTTTGGAGAATTTACCACATCTCTCTCTAATTTCTCCCCAAAACAGTGAGGCTCTTCATTTGCTGCTACATGCAGTTCCAGTAGCATGTGTGCCACCAAAGCCATCAAGCTGCAACAACAGATATGAAAGAATCTCCTCTTTGCTTCCTCTGTGGCATATCTATGCCTATATATTAAAGTGTCAGAATTTTCAGTCTTATGAAAAAAAGAAAACCTGGACCTTTTGGATTTCTCCCATAATTCATATGACAGGAATATGCTCATTATCTCTGTGATGGTCCTTCTGTTACTTTAGAATCAATCTATTTTCACTTATGTCCTTTTTGGAAATATGAAAAAAATAGGGAAAATAATCAGCAAAAAACTCCTCAGCTGCCTGAAAAAGGATTTAGCTGGGAAAACTTCAACTTCTTTCTGGATTCCTTCTGCACCATACAGGTGTAGATTTAATGCAAGCTGTTTCAAAACCTGACGTGGTTTCAGTCAATGTGTACCAGGGTTAAGGATAGCATTCATACTGTGCTCTATTTTCCTTACCTATTAAGTATAAACCACAGCTCAATGTAGTTAATGCAGACTGAAATTTGAATAGTTCACTGATTTTTAGGAAATATATTTTAGAAATAGGTCTACTTTCATTAAGATACTTCTTAAAGCCCAAAGAAAATCCAGAGTACATCTGGACTGGTAATGGGAGACAATAATTTCCTCCTGGAGTACCATCAGTTCAGGTACAATCCAGACTGTAGTAACCTGAAATTTTTATGTTCTTGGAGTTACCTGATCACATTATTCCCTGTAGACAAGTGTGTCCATTAGAAATATGCAACAGCTGGCACAAATCAGCTTCTTGCTGGTGTTTTCAAGAGTGAGGATGGGGTAAGGGTGCAGTTAGAATCTAAATGATTCCTCCCTGGTGGTCATCTGGCCAACACAGACAGAGGCACTGTAATTTGAAAGGGAAACCTGAACTTTGTAGTTAATGGATGAATAAATAAAAGGCTTCAGTCCTCAGGACTGTCAGATTGGTAGTTTTCACAAACACTTAAATCAAATACCACATCTGAGGGGAAGAAATTAAGATGTAAATATCCAGGAGCCAGTGCCAAGACATTCTGAAATCAGAAAACAGATTTGCACTATTTTGCATCTGTGCCTCAAAATATAGCAATACATAAAGATCTTATTGCCTGTAAAGATTATTCTTCATGTTTCAAAGAAAGGAAAAAAGACATAAAAACTTTATTCTCTGATCTGCCAACAAAATAAATTTTTAAAAAGACAATTAATAATTACTTCTCTAAAAATTCAGATATTTGTGTAGAGAGGGTTTAATTGGACACTACCATTGCCATCAACAGCAATTTCTCTCTGCTGATCACGAGCCAGAGATCAGCAACATGAACATTATAAGCAGCTCACTCCTGTGTCTTCTCTGTGTACTTTCTAATGAATCATGCCAGTCAGGCAATTTATAGAGAGCTCTGAGTGACCACTAGATGAGTCTGAAAAAATATTGGACATTCCATAAGTTTACCCTGAACTATTTTTAAATGCAATAGCCCAGACATATTTATACCAACATAATCCAAACATTCACTGATCCTCCTGAGCTGGTAAGGAAATGAGTCTATTGCTTTCTGGGCTGGCTGTGCAGGGAAGAAGCTGTGACTCCAGCAGGGTCAGCTGCAAGGCTTCACTGACATCCAGTGCACTTCATGGTTCAGAAAGGCGAGCTGCATTAGTCTACACTGTGGACATGAAGTCTATATTCCTAACTGAATCTGGAAAGCACCAGCTGTAAGGGTACATAAATTGTACAGTTGGTTTGGTTTTGCATATCAAATATGTGCAGCATATTATTCACAGATTCTGTTAATTAATCCTGATGAAATCATAATGAGAAAAACATTAACACTAATCGATTTGGATGAGATGAAATTTCAGACCTTCCTGACATTCTCATTTGTGGCACATACCATAATGAAAAACAACCAACCAGATTTCCCCTTGTAATGCAAGCATTAGCTTCCCCCGTGGTAAAACAGAAAGTCAGCTTAAAAGTCCCATTTTCTACAGTGAACAGCAATGCTTTAAATGGCATAAAAGAGCATGCAAATATTAGAGCTATTGTTTTCATAAAGCTACTCTGCTGGTGACTATTCATAGCCACCCTTTGCACAGCTAAGCTGCTTTCCAATTTAGGTTTCCATAGGCTACGGTTTGACAGAATAGCTAGAAGAGTTCATGCATGTATATTATGAAGTTTATCTTTTTTTCTTTCATGAATAGCATTCCTTAGAGGATGTGTTCTGTGGGTACTCTGTGCCAAGGCAGAATTATTTGCACTTCTTGACTAATGAGGGTTCATCACAGAGAAATAAATCACAAGATTGTGCAAAGTTTTTTTAAAAGGCTCAACAGAAGGCAACTTTCAAAAACAAGCAGTTGAACCTTCATGAAAGTCTCCCTGACAAGCACTATGAGCTTGCATGTTTCCAAGCTAGTCACTTATTGCCACGAAAGACCTCTGGGAGCTTACCACAATTCCCTACTTGCAAAGCTTCTGAGTAGCTGCCCATGCCAAACACCAGGATTGTACAAACAGAAATCATAATTCAGGGCAAAGTCATGCCCATAAGACATTATCTATCAACCAAGTTGAAAAATATAGTGTAATTTCTCACCCAGAGTCTAATAATATTCATTCAATCAATCCTTTCCTTTAGAGTGTTGGCTACTTCTGTAGCCTTTTATCTTCTCTCAAACAAGACTGCATATTTCTATTTAAAATGCAAGTGACAAAATCAAAATGTACCTCTGGCTTTTCATATCTGCATTTTGATTCTGTAATACCTCCAACTGACTAGGTACAGTGGTGAGTACATCAGAAGAAATTTTCAGCAGAAAATGTGAAAGATGCAGTTTCATTATGCAGAGGTAACACATTGCTTATTGCAGGGGGTTCTGCAGTCTTCTGGGAAGAAAAATTAAAAAGCAGCAAAATAACCTTGGAATAAAGTATTCACCTTTGACTACCATAGAAGAGAGTCCTCTTTGGTCATTTTAAAGGGTATGAAAAAGCATCCACTTTACACTTTCCTCAAGCATGCACAAATGGGGGATTTTATCGCAGTTTATCTTTTGTTTTCTTGTGTATTTGTACTCATGGCTTGTGAAGGCCTAAGAATGAGTATGTATCATGCTCAAAGTTTATATCCATCTGTCACCAGCACTAGAGGCTGCTGCATTTTAAATCACTTCAGCCTACTGCTTGCACAGTGACTCAGCCCTGACAGGGGTGTCCACCCTGAGGATGAGAAAATGATTCAGTATTCATTAGTCTAACTTAATGCAGTCTCTCCTCAGCAGGAGAACAGCCAATCACACACCTTATCTCTGCCTGCTTCTGTGATTTATCCACTGAGGACTGACCTACAATCAAGAACTTTACTTAAAACCTTTTGACAGGCAGCTAGCTGCCAGTCTGGAGATAAAGCTAAGCTAAATACACCCATGCTAATTTCAGTCTTTGCTTCTCTTACAATCTGAGAGCTCTCCATGAAGTTTTTGAATAAAATAAGTCAGACATACTGCTTATACTTGTATACAATTTTCATAAATCAGAGGTATTCTGTTTCTTAAATAGATCTTGTGGCTATTTTTAAAAAAAATTAAAATATTGAAAGAATGACATTGCTCTTAATATATCTTTCCTGAGATATGTGCTCTAACCTGCGCAAGATTTCAGGATGGTGTTGTAATGTAAAATGTAACCACTAAACACCCTGAGCCTTCTGAACTTTTTGATTTGTGAAGGTGGAAAAACAGTCTGCTTGACTAAAGAACAGGGAAAGAGAGAGTGAGTCTAATTCCAGCACATTCTTCTCAAATAAACCTGAATTTAAAACATTTGGAAACTCCCTGCATCACGAGAGCAATCTGAAATGTTTTCCAAGGGTGTCTGATTTGATAACAAGATGCAAAGAGGAGGAATACAGTGACAGACCTGTCAGTCTACCTGTATAAAGAAGTTATATACCCTGTGCTGATTTTTCCGTGAAACTTTCCTTGTGTTTGCAGGTAGAAGAGTAGAATAACAATAAGCTGGTTTTTGTGGTTTTTTGCTTTGCTTTGAATGCACTCCCAAATATGATTTTTTTTCCCCATACTAGGTTAAGCTGCAGTTGTGGAAATAATATTTCCAACAAAAATTCTGAATCTCAGTATATTTTTCTCTGTATCTTTACAGAACTTTTAATTCACTTTAATTGACACTTAGCTTCAGTTTAGAGAAGGCAGGGCAGAATTACTTGTCCCACAGTGAGGGGGAAACAAGAAGGACCAGCCCTGAAGAAGGCCCATTTTCAAAGGATGCTTAGGCTTTATGTAAATTTAAATTCAGAGAGAGGAAACATTATTACATTTTTTCATGCCTCAGGGTGAAATTATTGGACTCCCAAGGAAGCTAGATAGATTTAGAAGATTCAGGTGCTTTCAAACACCTAGTCAATTTATAGATAGCACTTTTTCATATAATCCCATGATTGAAGAATGAATGAATCTGACAGCCAGCATCTCAGTAAGGTAAGAAATCAGACTAATTTTTTTTTCCCCAATGTCAAGTCAGTGTCATTTTGTGAAATAGCCTTATTTCGGGTCAGTTTTCTGAGTTACTCCCATCTTCAAGAGAAAAAAAGGAAGAGGAAGTAGCCCATAATTAATAGTAGTGTAAACATGTTTTATTTCAATAGCTATTCCTTCTCTCAATTCCAAGCACTATCACATGGAGTTAGCATGAGCCATGAGATAATTTTCATAATTTGTTTTTCTATACATCATGTAAATCATGAGATATTTTTCAACAATCTTTTCTTAAATTTGGCAAAGTTTCTCCTGGCTCAAGAGTAATATAGGGGTTTTGCTGTTGTCTTGGCTTTGAGATTTCTTTGGTGCATTAGAGAATGAAGTAAACCCCACAGCACTGAAGGTTATTAATGTAATCGTATGTGCCCTCTACCAATGCTATGACTTTATTTATATCATTGAATTTCTACTGAGTGTCATGCATATGAAGTAATTTGGGGTGTTTCCTTATAGCTAACCCAACTTATGTTTTAAGTAGCTATTTTAATCTATGTGTGCGTGTGTGTGTGTGTGTGTGTGTGTGTGTGTGTTTGTGTATTGTATCAGATGGAGAACTGGTAATTCCCAATGTCCCAATGACTCCTTGAAGCCCTGGTTTTGGAAAAAAATCTTGTTTAGCAAGAGTTTAATTCTCTGTAAAAACAACAGATGATTTGTATGCACCTGAACGTTACCATTTTTAAGACTGCCAGACAAAGCCAGTAATAATGATTTGTATGTCTGGTATGTATTGGTATTTTTGAACCTTCTGCTTTTCAGATAAGCAGATGGGAAATGGATGAATGCTGTGAAGCTCTATGGAAGCATATGAAACATAAAGAAACATAAATAAAGTGGTGTAAACCGATGTGTTCAGCTAGCCTCCAATTTTAACTCCTCCAGGCACTACAGCAAAGAGATTGGTAGCATATACTGATTAAGGCTCAAAGGCAATAGTCAATCCATAAACTAAGATGAACTATGTAGAGCTGAGATTTTTGTTTTACATTGAAAATATGTAATTGTCAGCAATTAAAGCCCTGGTAATATTCGAGTCAAAATCCCAAAGCTGAAAAATGCCAAAGTATCTTTTTGCATTGCTATGTGGTTGTCCTTGTTTATATGTAAGTGCAAACAGTGTCTTTTTTTTAAGGTTGATCAAGAGCTAACACAATTGGGTGCTTCTTATGCTTATTTCGCCTTAATATTGCAGAAAGTTGTGGATATTTGATTTTTTAACCCATGAAATAGAAAAAAATCTTGTATGAAATAATTTATGCAGTATCTTTCACAACCACTTTCTATCACTTATGTCGTGTGAAAGTTGCTCAGAGAACACTGTAGAAAAGTGCTGAAAGTATTGGTACTGCAAGGTCAGTCTGGATCAAGAAAGAACAACTCCCTTTTTCCTGCTTTGCTTTCATAGTTGTGAAGATTTTTTTCTCCTTTACTTTTTTTTACTTTTACCGGGATTTAGTTTTTTGGGGTTTTTTTTTGTTTGTTTTGTTTTCTTTTGTTGTTGTTTTTTGTTTTGTTTTGTTTTGGGTTTTTTTGTTTTTGTTTTTTTTTTTTAAACCTGACAGAAACAGAAGCAAATCAGACTGTGCTATTTCTACCAATATGTGAGTGCAAGAATGGAAAAAAGAACTTCAAGAAGAATTTTCAAGTTTCTTCAAACTGACCTTTACTTTTGATGTGAAAATTAATTAAATGTGGGCTGTTCTCCTTTTTTATTTTTTTTCTTCTTTTCTTTTTTTTTCTAGATCTGGAAATTAGTCAGGCCATTATTTGAGTTTTTATGAACATTGTCTGTTTCTGAATTTCAACTTATGTCCAGTCAAATTACCAGAATATCTATGGATGCTTGCTTATATAATTTAAGCCCCATTTTTTTCCCACCAAACCAGTGAAGGTGTGTGCAATATTTCTCCTTGTAAATTACTGCTAAGACATTTAAGAAATCTGCTTTTTGGTGGATTTAGTGCTTCTTCAGGAAAGAAGATAATAACCCTAAAATCTATTGAGAAATAAAACACTGACTTATGTAACACATCTCTTCTCTTCTTGTGAACACTCACATTTAAATCTAAGCAATCTCCTTGTCATATTTTACTAGATCTTTTCACTCAACCTGTGACTTTCTATCCTGTCTGCTTGTATAAAATTTTAAGGTTTTCCACAATAACTTAGAAGATAATGCAATTTTATATAATGCAATGCATTATAGAATCAATTTTCATGGCTACTAGTTTAGCAATATTCAGCTCTTTTCTCTGAAGACTTTCATTCCTGCTGCTTAGGAGGATGAGGTTTTATTCTACGAGAGGCAGAAAATGTAAAGGGATTTTGTCATCTAAAAGCTGTGAAAATCACAAGATGTGTCTGTATTCAGGTCAATATAAGAAGAATATTATTTTAAAAATTGAAAAATAATATAATGTAAAAAATAAAATTTAAGATGTAGAAATAATGTTACTGTAGCCACTTCTTTTCCTCATATGAGAAAGAGAAATATGACTATATGTAATATTACATTAAAAAGAAAAACAGACAAAGCCCTAAAAAATATATGCACAATGACATGGGCCCTACCTAGCTGCTTTTTGTAGCATATTCATGTATAAAGGGGGAAGGGGGAAAAGCAGAGGTGTACCATAACTGCAGCTTTACCCTATGAAATATGTTCTGTTTTCCCTATGGATGAATTGGTCCTTGGAGCAGAAAGTTCTGGAATCTGCATTAAGTTGCAGATTGAAAAGGATCAGATCATAGTATATTCAGCATCATAACATCTCCCATAGGTCTGTATATAAATATCAATAACTAAAAATGGCTCTCTTAGATGGTTGTAACTTCTTCATGAGTATTGATTAAAAAGTCTAGTATTCAAAATTGAACAGATATTTGATAAGCTTTTCCATTTCCTTTTTGCAAGGGTGGAATTTTCTTTACTCATTTATATGTGTGTATTTCAAAACTTTCAAGGTCTCCTCCTAAGTCATAGACTCCTCCTAAAAAGAGATTTGCAAAAGCAAAAAAATTCACTTCATTACATTTTGCACCAACATGATGAAATGCAAGTGCACATTTTTAAAAACAAAACAAAACCAAACCCCAAAATTATTTGCAAATAGGTATCTAAATGTTTGGTATCTAAATGTTAAGAATTAATTTACAGCTGTAGCTCAGATTTAGAAGAGCCCATAAGCAGCTGTTTGGTCTTCACAGGACCAGGGAAATTCAAAGTCACCTGATGCAACTTGATAAAGTACCATGATATCATAAAAACAGCAGAGATCATCTCCTTTCCAATAATAGCAGTTTTTGAGGACTGTGAAGGCTGAAAAGTTTGGATCCACTTGTCTGTGAAAACCAGCTCTTTTTCAGCAATGTGGTCTTTTTGCAGAGCAAAGATGTGGTACAAAGAGATAAAAAACATTCTTAATATAGCAGATGAGAGTGTTCGGCATACACATAGGTTTTTTCATTTTGGGGTTACAAATTCTTTATGATAGTGAACAGAATCTTCTAATAAATGTCAGAAAAATCATATGACTGCCATATAATTTAGTGCTTAACAGCACATAATGGTCACATAAACATTGTGGCTCTCTTCATTTTCATAGTTATTACTGGTAAAATAGCTGAAACATAACCAAACAGATAATTTCATATTAATAGATTCAGAACTGATGTTACACTGTGTACTTTCACTCTCCATGGTAACCATGAAAAGAATGCATAACTATTTTAAAAAGTGTAATTAATTGGATTAAGAATCAAAATTAAGAATCAGAAGTAATAGTTTATTGATGTGTCAATATCATCTGTGTCATAAAAATGAGTCATTACTTCTGTGATTAGATGAAGGGAAGATAGGATGTGTTCATGGACATTCTATTTTATTAAATCTATTTTTGATGCGTAACTCATATAATGAAAAGTCTGATTGACTTTTAAGGGGGATTTTCATCTCTATGAATTCAGATTGTGTACAACCTAGATGATAGCCAGCAGAGATGCAAAACAAAAGCAGTGATGTAAACACTTAAAAGGAACCTGAATTTGAGCCATGTTCTACAGAACTATGTGAACCTTACTGGCTTTTCTCCAGAATTTTTTTTCTTATATGTTAAATTTTGCTACTGTATATCTACACCGTAAGGTTTAGACTTTCCATTTCATCACAACCCCTCTGCAGAGCAAAAGACATGCCATCCCACTTGCATAATTTTAATTAATAATGCATCTAAAATATATAGGGATAAATAAGGCAAAAGTAATCACAGTCTCCAATGTTTCTTTCTCCTGGCATGTATGTTCTTCCACAGTTGTCTTTCCACCTTTGACGCCCTTTTCAAGATTTATTTTCTGCTCTTTTGCTGTTATGACTGGCTGTAAATAAACTAGATCACTATATTACTGTCAGAAAATATCACCTGTCTTGATGACTTATAACTCTCACTTTTTGTTTCCTATAGAAATGTTGTACACTGATCTTCTGCACAAAGACAAGCACTTTCCAGGTGACCAGCTAACGTTGAAACCACCTCCACCACTTCAGGGAGCACAGGGAAGGCGAAGTTAACCACCTGATAATTTGACCAGGCTGGTTTGTTTGGTTTTTTGGGGTTTTTTTTTTTGGTGGTTTTTGTTGTTGGGTTTTTTTTTTTTTTTTT
>VWZN01005447.1:98259-120159 GCA_013396955.1 Regulus satrapa | reverse complement strand
CTCCACAAATTAAAGTCTGACTTTTTTTTTTTTTTTTTTTTTTTTTGGCAAAGTAAGAATGTGAGTCTTGAAACAATCAAAACGTTCCAGGTGTGCTTGAAAAGGAAAGGTTTTGACCTTACCAAAAAGCAGCATTTCATCTTTTTCTTCCTCAAAACAAACAGACACATTGACAGATGTCAAGGGAACTGCTGAATTTTAAAGATGTCATATACTCTGAGAGAAAAATAACATTCTTGACTTCAATTTTTTGACCACTACTCCTTCAGATCTTTTAATGTGCACTTTCTAATGTCAGAGAGATGCCCCTGCTTGCCTTATGTAAGGCATGCCTAATGTACAAGTTAGCTATGCATTAGTTCTGCCTTCTATGTAATGAGTCAATCAAGAAGGAATTTGTCATTTATATGAACCAGAAGGTGTGAGCATGGACTGAATCTTTCTTTCATGGAATCATGTTCACCTTCTCTTCTATGTCTGTAGGCTGTAACTTAATTTTTGCAAATTTCATACTGGGCACATCTTACTTAACCTCAGCCAAGTAATAGGGAGCTACCTAATCAGTTTAGCTGCCTCAGACTTCTATAGGAAATAAAAAAAATGCGTTTCTTCAACTGCTTCCATTAATTAAAAATAAAAAATCAAAATTAGCATCTCAATGTTGAACACACAGAAAAAGACCTAGTCATGATGTTGAAGCAATCAAGAAATTATTTTGTAAAGTAGCTTGACAGCAGAAAGTCCGCAGTTTTTTAAATAACATTCAATCTACAGAAGGTATTTCATCTATGTAGGGCAATAAATACAAGTACACCTGCAGCAGTTCTGGACATCTTGTTATAAGAGAGACAATGACAGATTGAAAGAAATCTAGAGTAGCAAAACAAAAATGATAATTCACTTGCAAAACAGACTTATGGAAATATTAGAAGGGCTAAATACATACCAGTTAAGCCAAAGAGGAAGTAAATGGAGAGAGAATTCCACTGCTGTTTGAATAATGCAGGGACAGGAGATGGGCATATAACATATTTGTTTGCCTGATCTTAACCTTGACATAACCACATTGAGTTTAGAGCCACAAATGAGATATTTAGGACAATGCCAGGAAATGTTCCAAATCTTTATTCCTTCTAGTCCAAATGCTAGCGGCACTGAAAAAATTGTTTTAATAGAGAGAAAAATTTTGTAAGAGGAAGATACTAAAGCTACACATTATTTCTTATATACAATTAATCTAGGAGACTTTCTGGATCTTGAAAAATCCAGAATCTTCACCAGGTTCATCTCCAGAGTTTTGGAAAGATCTAATTTTCAGAACTTCATATATAAAGTATTTGCTGAAGTACAATCAGTACAACATCAATAAGAATACTTTATTCTAGAAAATTTAAAAAAATATTTTCTAGTAACAGCCACTACTTGAAAATAATTCTCTCATCATGAGGATGTGATTAATTCATTCTATTTTGTCTCTCAGGGAAGAATTCATAATTTCTTTTTTTTTTTTTTTTTTTCNNTCAAGGGAAAAGTCATAATTTTTTTTTTTTTTTTTTTTTTTTTCAGAGAGTCAGAAAGAAAAAGAGCTAAATCATTCTGATCTTATTGCAGTCATGGGACTGGATGAACCAGGAAGATAACAATAATATAATCAGTAGTGGTACTTTTCTTTTTCTGCAAGTGGTCTCTCTTTTGGGATATACTGAAGGTAATCAGTAAACATTAAAATGATCCTAGATTAGTTTTGTACATTAGCTTACTTGGTGGAGCATAAATAGTCCTAATAATTAAAACAATGCCCTATTCCAATCAGCAGTTTGTAGTGATGATGGCATTTATTCAAAGTATACAGAAATGTGACTGAGTTCTCCTTGCTGAGAAGTTCTGCTATGATTTTTAATGATTACTTTAATATTACAGGAAATTTAGCTTAAAGCAAACACATAAATTAAAGCCCGGATATTTAAGGAAGGTTTCATAATGATAAGAGAATTGCACTTAAAGGCAGGCAGATGGAAGGTACTCAAGGGGCTGCTCAGCAGGACAGTGCAAAAGTGAGTCCTGCTTGCACAGACTGGACATCTGTGTCTGGCAGCTCAGCTCTGTCTTTCTAGAAAGTAGGCCCTAAGCTAATGAAAACTGCTGCCAACAGCAGCCTACACAAACCCATTTGACTGCCAAGCTGCAACAACATCAGGCTGTGAAGTTGTTTTTCCCTGATGTTGCCAGACTTTTGAAGGGACTATCACTTTAATGCCTTTTTTAAATTTTTTTTTTTCTAACCACAAATTAGGAAGTATCTATTTTCTTTTAATTTACTGTGACAAGACCTATGGGGTACCAGTGCCAACAACACATAGAGTTGTGTCTACATCTGCGTTTTTATTTTACAGAGGAATAAAACCCAAACAAAAATAGTAATCAGTGAATACATATTTTCCTGTTACAGGCTAGGTTGGCAGTGGTCTTGTTTTCTATGACAAGCCTTCATAAACAGTCAGGAGAGACAGCTGTGCTCAGAATTATGCACCTGTAGCATAAGTCCTCTCCCTCTTCCAGCTGATTGGGGGTCAGAAGATTTTAAAAAGGGAAAAAAAATATTGGCAATGTTTTTTAATTCAGTAGAAAAATAATAGAAACATTAAACATGCTGAGCACTGTCTCAAAGCTTATTAGAAAGAGTTTTCATCTGGAAAGTAATTTAGAGGTACGCACATTATACAGTACACTCACTGTCAACAAGCAATCATTATTGCCTGAAGTTGAGGAATCATAGAAGTGACGAACATCAGTGAAGAAGTGAAGGCAGCTAGAGCCAGGATGAGAAAGGAGGAGACTTAGAGTCAATTTATAACCTTTATAAATTGAAAATTCAACACCTACCTTCAGCTCTGAGATGTTTTAATGCAAATGCCATAGGTTGCTAGCCTACATTCTTTTAGGATATGACTTCCAATATGGATACTGTTACTGAGGAGCCTAAATGTTTATAGTATCCAAAGAGGCACAAATATGCCTCTTTAGGCCTACCTTTAGAATGGTCATTATCACTATTAGGTCACTGAAGTGAGATGCATTTTAATTTTTTTTTCTTTTCCCCAGGAGTTCTATTTTTGTATTATTTATAAAGAAGTGTGTATTAAAAACTGTTGCTCCCCTTCATAGGGTTCCAGTGGAACAACCCGTACTCTCTGGCTTTTGGGGGAAAAGGTAGCCTCTTTAAAAAGAAATCTCTCTTGCTTCCACTGATTGCTCCTATGCTACAGTTTTCATGATGCCTCCTAAGAACTCACATGATGGTGGACTGCACCATCCTGCCTTTTGTTAAGACTGCCTTAAATCTGGGCTTTCTGCAGGCTGAATATCAGACAAGGCTCTTCTGCATTTTCCATGTGGTGCTCGCTTATGTCCCTAAGTCATCTGTGAGCCAGCCATGAGCAGGCAAAGGCCAGGTAGGGTGGGTGTGCTCCTGGGGTGCTCCACCAGACTCACACAGCCCATCCAGCTGCACTGCTTTTTCACTTTCCCCTGGTGCAGCTTCGTGTGAAAGGTTGGCAGTGTGCACTGGCCCTCACTGCTGGCCTGCTACACGACCATGCAGCTTCTCAGACCTGTGTGGTCCCAACCACTGTTAAAGACCTCCACAACATTATAGATGTTCCCCATACCAGCTTGGCAAGTCAAAATGCAACACATTAGCTTTGATGCAGCAGAAATTCATGATGCTCAGGTAATGCAAATTGGAACCCTCCAGCTCTATGTTCAATGAGGGGTGAATGAATGCTTTTAGAATACATAATAGATAATAATAGATAATAGAATTTTAAACTCTCACTTTCTGTCACTGTAGTTTTTCTGAGCAGCAATGCTAGAAAATCCTCACGGTGGAATCACACCTCCATGAGTTACTTTTGGCTGTGGCTGCTGCAGAGCTGTGCACCATCTGTCTTGAAGGCGGCAGAGAGGAGCATTGGAATAGCAGCCCAGGCTCATATGGGAATCACTGGCATTGGCTACATGACAGAGCAACTTGGAGCTTCACAAGGCAGGAAACAGCTTCCTATTGTAAGCTCCTGAGATATGACAGGCAGAGCCATTGCACAAAACAGATCTGGGCTCCCAAGGAGTTAAAACAGCAGCACAACAAGAAAGAAGTTATGGCAGGAAGTTCTCCACATTGTATGAGACCCCAATCTGTTCTTGCTAGCAAGAGCAGAACCTATGCCTAGAAGTGCTTTTTCTCCCCATACTTTTATAACCCGCCATTAAGAAAGATGACAATATGTGAGTAAAATATATATTTTGGCACAGAGCACATGTTTTTGAGCGACAGTAATACTCTTGGATGCTCTTATTATTAATGGAATAGGGGAGAAATCAAGTGTGCATCAAAAAGTTACACATGAAAGATTCATGGTAGCTTTCAGCTCGATCTACTCAGAAATCAAAGAAAATAAACTGTGAATTTAGAGCTAATGTCTCCATTTAGTACAGTTTAGAAAGCTGAGATTGAACCTCACGTGCTGTGTTGTATGTATGTCATGCTTCATTATCTATGCAATGGGAAATTAGCAGCAGTTACTTAGCGCCCAGCAGGATATTTGGCAGCTGTTTGAATCAGAAGCTGATCATCAAGTTTAGACAGATGACTAGAAAAGAGAGAAGACTTGAAAAATCCTATAGGGCCACAATGCAAGAAAAAAGGCGTAGTTCAGAGCCTTGTGAAATCAGAGAGAAACTTTCAATTAATTTCATAGTGAGTTATGTAGACCTTTAGTAAAGATTATTATGATCTGAGTAGGAACTAACAAGGAGAGTGAAGTGGCTATGAACTCTACAGGGGTTGGACAAAAGTCTTCTTTCAGTGAAGAAAGAAATCATCTGGAGAAACTCTGGAGTTTTGTAGGGATTGGAGGAACAGCTGGAATCCTCTCAAGATTCATCTAACAAATAGGATCCATTTTATAAAACTTATTTTAGTGAAAGATAAAAAATGTACTGGCCTGTCATAGGTTGTTGTCTAGGTTTTATCTATAGTCAGGGGAACCATAAGGCAATTCAGTGCCTCTATTTTCCACTAGCAACAAAAGAAGACAAGATGCCTGTCTTATGCTGACAGTCTTACAGGGCTAAGTTTATGCACATAGTTGCTAATAACCAGTGGCACTTGAAAGACTACTTTGAAAAACTAGAAAGATAATCCAGCATCTACTTCTTGGAACCTGTTGAACATCGTCTTTTTACAGATTGAGTTGTGATTTTGTAATTGTATCTCTTTCAGAGAACCATTTACTTAAAAGAACAAAATTATGTTCAATTGCACTTTTATTAGATAAAAGGAAAGCCATTTTCTGCAAAAGTGGGTATTTACAAAACACTGATGCTGTAATCGTCTTTGTATATGCTGGCTGGATAGAGCTTGACCAGGTGGAAGCTTCCCAATGCAAATAGCTATGATGAGTGTTGCTGAACTCTTCAATCTAGACAGTCCTTATAACTTGTCTCTACTGCTCTGAGAAGGCATAGCAGGAAAAAAAAAATCTCATAAATGTAAAGCAAGGTCTTAGTCTGGGCATTTGGGGCGAGGGTGGTGGAAACTACCTCTAAGAAGTGGTAAGAAATGCAAGAAATTTTGTAGAGGGGTGACTGAAGTGTCAGAATTGGACATTTTTTGAAATTACCTGTTATTGGCAGCTGATCTAACTTTGGACAGATGGATGGTTCTTTAAGGATCAGAATCTTCCATCAGAAAGGAGCACTTTGAACTCAGGATAGCGACCTGGTGTGGAGATGTACAGCCTTGATTTATTTTCCAACTAGCACTTACATTATATTAGAATTAAGCTGTGATAAGTCTTGGATAAACTAAGATTTAGCTTCACTATGCAGTTTGAGAGTTCTTTACCATGCTGGGCAGATGGTTACCATGTTAGCCTCTGTTCAACCAGATCAGATTATCAACTATATCTCAACAATCTTTAATAGTCACAGCTGGTTTTTAATGTCACAGGCCAGATAAATAAATGGGTTTGATATTCTCCTGCTTAGATACCAAAACAACAATGGAAAACCACTTGTCTCAGCCAAAAATTAGTTAATGAAAAATGGTATATGCATAGAGAGATATTTGATATTTAAACTTCTTTCAGATGATCTTAGTCTCTTCTTGCATTCATGGTGTTGAATATGCAGGATATATTGTAAATTTTATGCAATTTTTATTGCATAAAACAGAGACATCAGTGCAAATAGAAAAGAATAACTGTGTTATGTTTAAAGACCTTTAGTAATTTATATGAATTGACAAGAAAATGAAAAATATTATTTAAATGTAAAAATGAAACACTGCTGTAGTGGTTAATAGTTAAATGGCGTTTTAAAAAAAAATTTATGAAGTTGAATGCCTCATAAGGCTAAATGGCTGAATTTAAGCTACTAAGTGGTTAAAATACTAATATCAAGCTAAAAATGTCTGCTGTAATGAAGGAGGGCAAGGGTTAGGGATTAAAAAGAATCTCATAAAATAGAAGTTGTTTCCACATGACTTGATGATATAAGGCTCTCTGAGATGTAAGGTGCTCTGATAATCCTTGAGGAGTGATTCCACTTAATCCTACTTTATGCCACTTTATTTATATATTTTCTTGCTTTACCTGCCTGTAGCAAACATTAATACTGATCAAAAACTATATTTGTGATATAGTGCATCATGATCAGAGAAAAGAACACTGTTAATAAAGTTCTGTGGTTGAAATGGCTTCTAGCAGATAGTACACTTACATTTTTTCCAACATAACCTGTAGCATATACAACACTTCTAAAATTCAAAAGTGCTGCAGCATGTCTTCCTTATACCTTTTTTCAAAGCTATAGTCACTGGAATGATAAAGCTCATAGAAAGATAGATAACATCCTCCAAGAGAGGTAAAAATCCTACATAAAAAACAACTTCAGAATTCTGAGGACACAAAGTTTGACACAAAGAAACAAAAATCAAAAATCAATGTTCATTTTACCTGTGGATCTATTTCGGAAAGAAGGTCACCTTTTTCTTCACTAACATAATAAATCTTCGTGCAAGCACTTTAGTGTGACCATCAGAAAATTGAAAGCAAATGTACCTGGTACACTGAAATATGAAGAGCTAACTGGACCAAACTGCTGTGAAAGTTAACAGCTGCCAGTTTTGGGGCGTTGTGCCTATGTGTCCTATCTCATCCTTCCTGTACTCATGGATCTTCAGTCTGTTTATTCCAGAGAGCTGAGGGCAAAACTCAAACTTGACTCCTTATAAAGTATTTCAGGCAGCTGAACATGACTTGCTAATATCACAAGGAATGAGAAAATGTGTTTTTCAAGTCTTCTTGAAACAAGTAATTTATTTTTCTTCTTTGATCTGAAGTTTAATCAAATCAAGCCACATTAATGGGGCTATCTTCACCAAGATTCAAAAACTTGACTTAAAGACAGGTGGTTTCCTTAGAAGCATAATACCAAAATAGACACTCCTACTCAAAGATATAAAAAAGTAGAACTTTTTCCACTTGTGACTTTGTTATATATACCATAAAATATAATTAAATTAAACAAAGAGGTCTAGGATATTATTACATTGTTGAAGAATTTTTAAAAATTAAATCTTTTGCTAAAGCAGAAATTTGATGGGAATTTTACCTGGTTGTAAAATTTGTCAGTGATATTTCCAACCATTTCTGTTTAATAAAAATACCTCTTGAATGCTGTCAGTTCATATAATCTTTGCATATCTGCATAGATAAACTAAATACTGACACAAACAGGTTGAGCTTGCATGTTTTTAGGCCAGGATTTACAACTACAAGACAGGTGGTGACCTCATCTTGAACCATGCAGAAGCATGAGTGAGATAAGAGTCCACAGGTTATCCTCCAGGTAGTATTTTTGGTAAACTAAGACATGAAATAGGGGTGAAATGTGCTAAACTCACAGTAATTAAATTGGTCCATTTTCTTCTTAAGAATCTTTACATGAAAGGTCTGGTAGATGCTACAGGTAATTTAACAGTGATAGAGACTCTCCCTCTGGGAAATTCTGATCTTTGAGTACAGCCAGACAAATGTGTTACTGCAGGAGTCATTAAGGAGTTAACTTTTAACACAGTAAAAATATACATGACCTATATTAAGACCTACTTCATGGTAATTTATCATGGAAATTTCTCCTTCACTAGATAGGAGCTCTTCAGTGTGTAAACTGGCAATTACTGACATGCTGGTCTCATGACGTGTGCCTAAATCAGCTTAGTCTGTAGAGACTCTTCCCTCTGTGTCGGTGCCAGGCGCATACCGGATGCTGTTTAAGTGCTAAAGAGAGTCACACAGATGATATTTGGGACAGTGATCTGCCTGCTATTTATATTTCAAACTGAGTCAAACTAAATGGATTTCTAAAAGCCTCTTAAGGAAGATTTAAAGAAAGAAACAAAATGAATAGAAGAAATAAAACGAAAAGAATAGGAAAAAATAACGCAGAGTGGTATGAGGTGTTTCACGTGAATATTAATGTCCCATGGTTTACCTATTTTGTACTACATTGGACAAAAGAACAAAACTTAAAGAGAAAAAGTAAAGAAAGAGAACTCTGGAGACTCTCACTTCCCTAATTCCATCAAGGAGAGCATGATTATTTTGCCTTAGGCCTCTGCCTCAGGGTTTCCAGCAGTATAGACATGAAAGAAAGATGCTAACTAACAGAAACTGTAAGTGAATTTCTTACAAAGCCCTAACAGCTAAACACTGCAGGAATAGTCTTATGGCTCCACATCAGATACAGGGTCTAAATTATGCTAAACTTATCAAAAAACAAGCAAGGAAAGATATCTGTGAATTCACATGGCCAAGGACAGCATATACTTCTGTATCCACTGCAATTGTTTTGACTGTCATATCATCCTTCTGACAAAGCTGAACTGTGTACTTTTTCTGGCCACCAGGTAAATTGCTTTTGTTTATCTGAAAGTAAAGCAATGGGCAGCAGGGCTGAAACCTTAGTACAGCACTCGCTCCATTTGTCAGGAGAAAGGATGTGCTGAGAGTCTGAAGGAGAGAAAGATGTAGCAAACTATCTTCCCTTGAGAAAGGAAAACATTAACTGTGAGAGTTAAAATCTTTAACATGGCCATCTAACTATTAACTATCTGAGACTTGTTAAAAAGATGCACTGGCTGTCAATTTGAAGAAAAAGCCTGTGACATGCATATGATTTCATAACCTGGGGCTTTGTTTTATAGTTGCTTAAATAAATATCAAAACAGCATCTCTTGAAAAGTGCTCCTTGTAAAGAATACCGAGAAGAAAAGCAACTTCATTTACATGTATAATTGCAAAATATTGTTAAGCATCCTGAATGCTGTACCTGCAGGTCTTCTTAAACGTCATAGTAAATAAGTTCATATGCTGCTAAATGCATTCCTATTTAAAACTGAGTAATATTTAATGTATCTGGGATATCATTCTGTTTTTACCTAGAATTTTTTTCCTTGCATAAATATATTTAATTATCATTGTGAGTCAATTCCTATGAGACATAAAAGAGAAAATTATACTCAAGTAATTTACATTAATGTACCTGAGTCATCATAGAGATTCCCTAACAATAAATATATCATAAAGTTGCAATGCCTTATCAATGAGATATCGCAATGGGGTCCTTTGTTGGTTTAAGACTGATCGATTTCTCTGTGTCAATTCCATTTCTTAAAAAGATTCAAGCTTCCTCAGAACACTTAGCTTATTTATATGATGCTTAAATCTTATCCACCCACAAGTCACTTTTTTCCCTAAATCCTTAAGCAAGTATGATTTTGAGGGTTTTTTTCACTGCTCTTTTTACAGAAGCGGGCAATGTGCATTTAGCATTAGTGCCACTTAGTCTAAGGTTTGCTGAAGCACAGCTTTTGCCTGCTGAAGCGTACACAACCTTTAAAGTTCAACTACCAGCTTTTGGAGACTGTTAAAGAGTCACCCTGCTTAACAAGAGTTTTGCTTAACTTCTCACATTCTTCACCATTTCTTTCCCTGACACTCCTAATGTTGAATTTTATGGAAATAGTTTTGTATAGCAGTATTTGAAATAGAATTATAACCACAGAATCAGTGTTACAGCTTCAGACAGAAAAGAAAAAGGTGAAAACTCACTTTCCTCTGTTAGGAAAGAATGGAAGTGTTGTGCATATTGTTTAACCAGTCACTTATGAATACAACATTGATTTGAAATCAAATCAAATCAAATCAATCAAATCAAATCAAGACCCAGCTGTTTCACAAGATATTACAAAGATGCAATATTTCTACTGATAGTTTAGGATTAAATTTTTGAGCAACATTTCCTGTGAACTAAAAAACTAGTTCAGCAGCCACCAAATCAAATGATCTATCTTCCTACAGGCCAGTGCCCTGGGGGTGATTGTTGTATTAGAAGGTATAAGAAATATCAAAACATATGGAGTCTGTTTATTAGAACAAGCATTGCTTGATGAGCAAGCATTAGACTTTCTTTACTGGGCCTACTGCAACAGTGTCAAGCTCCATAAGACTTGGCAAAGTTAAATAATTTTAATAGCTTCACTTGTCTGCCAAATTTAGTTGAAACTGGTGGCTACTACAACTACTACTACTACTACTGCTACTACTACTACTACGACTAATAATCATAAAAAGGTTGAGATTTGGTTTTGGTGTGAGAGCAGACATGAAAGACAAATCAAATTACTATATACAGTTTCCCAGAGAAGATGTGATTTAATTTCTTTTTCCTCTATCTGCCCACCAATGTCTTAAACTCCATACTGAGTGATATTATGGTAAATTTCAGTGATTTTACAACTGTTAACAGGCATGAGGAAAGCTATCTTCATCTCATTATTTGATTTCTATTATCACCGTGTTGTCACCTAACTGAAGGTGCTGAAATTTCTTTCAGTAATTCCTCTTAATTTTGGCCCTTATGGAAATAAGAATGCATCTCACAGGTGAGGCAGGGTATCCATTTTCCCATGCATCCTGCTAAACGTGGTATTAATTCTCAGCTGGTCAAAATACTGCTCCACTTCAATGCAATTATTTGTATGTAGGCTTGGCAAGTAAGTGCAGCAGATTTTTCTGTTTATCTGACTACATGGTGTGTACTTTATCTTCACCTGCTCCTATTAAAATATTATCTAAAATATATTTTCATCCCTCAAACTGACATTTCATTAATTTTATAGATACCTGAATATATATTAAAATCCAACTTTGTGCATAGTGAATAGGATTTTTCAGTTTCTCAGCATTTATTGTTTTAATGTAGCTTTTCTCTATTAGAGCATGTAATGCCATGGGGGGCTGCAATGTCTTTTATTGTGAAGCACTCTTCATATGCGGTGATCTCTGCTGGTGGTACGTGACATTCAAAACATGTTCACCCCTTGTCTCAGATCAAAACTTTCATTTCTGCCAACAAGTAAAGGTCATATGTTTAAATAAACCAGGAATTAAATGACATGGGTATAGATTAGGGTCTCCAGACTCAAAAGTAGAGTAAGAAAGACTCCTACAAATGTACTTACCCAGACCTCAAGGAAAAGACTACAAAATTTTCTCAATGTCCTTTGCAGGCATCAGGGTGGAAAAACAATGTGTGGACAGAGGGAGATGCAATGAGCAGCACCAGGACAGAGGCCAAAGAGCCCTGCGGAGACAGCAGGTCTGAAACCCTTGTGCTGGAACTCTCTTCTTGTGCATGGAGAGCTGCTCTGGCCCGGCACTGGCAGGATGGTGTCACACCTTGTCCAAAAGAAGGGTTTGCAGAGGTTACTAGTTGTGGCTGCTGAGGTGGCCTCAGCTGTGGGTCAAGTGACACCTGGACAGCTCAGCTCAGTAGTTGCACCTTCCGTTGGCCATGCAGAAAACTCCGGAAGTGCCTTGTTAAGTGGAAACAGTTTCTGTTAGAAAGAATAATTTCCCTGATGGGGAATAGATATTAGAAAGATTTAGGTGTCTCCTTGTACCTCTTCTCATTTTTACCATCAAACATGTTCCCAGACTGGAGGTGAAGGTTTATGCAGATATTAAGTGCATTTTGGATGGAGTTATACTGGCCATACTCTGATGGTGTCCTCCTGTCTGGCAGGAACAACTGAAGCCAATAAACATCATGTCCAGTTTGGTGGAGGTTATAGATGTGAATTGGTGGAATCTACAGTGGAGCCAGGAAGACTGAAGCCTTTTTTCAGAAAATAGCATATCTGTGTATATTCTATGTGAGGCACTAAATGGGGGGGTGTCAGAGGAAGAAGCTGGGAACAGAATGGAAAAGGGACTTTTTTCTCTCTCTGTCTCATTATTGCTCCACTGGGAATTGTATAGTCTAGCCAACACTGTGGGGTTTAGTTTAAAAGCTGGCTCCACAAGAAAAGTGATATTTGAGGATTCTCAGCTATAATAGATCCTATATAAAAGCTTGATCAACAAGCCCTCCTCTGATATATTCCTGACATTCTGTATTTAAAACTCTAAATTAGTGTTTCTAAAATTAAATAGCAATATTTTGGCAAAGTTGTAATGTAAGAATGATAATTTTCCAAAGCTGACCTTACGCCATATGACCATTAAACTGAGGTGTTGTGCTCTATGAAGGATCACTTCACTACCTACTGTACCCATTAAGCTGAGGGAAGAAAAAAATAAAATAAACCTCACTATTTGGTCTCAATATTCCACTGGAAGAGAGCACATTTTTGCTCATGTTTATTATTGTTCTTTTGAAATAAATTGAAACTTGTTTCTGTAACAAATAAAGAATGAAAATACTTTCTTTTATATAGTCCTCCTATGAGTGACATCAGTGTGTATTTCCTAGAAGTAGACAGCCTCAGATAATAAAGGAAAAAGGGATATTTCATCCTGAGATTTTCAAACAAAGATAGCATGCAGAATAAATGGTCAGAATATTCTGACAAATCCACAAAATTCTACCTAATTTTTTAAAAAGAAATCATAACTTGATACATACTTTATCTTCCCCTATTTTTCACAGTAATCTCAAAAGAAAAAAGAACTTAGAAATTAACTGCAAACTCCATGTCTTTTTTCAAAGATTAAATAAATATTGCTAAGAGCTTCAGCACCTGCATATCATTCCTGTTTGACCCCTGCTTTTTATGACACAATCTACAAAAAACTTTAGACCATCTGTATTTTAAAGGACAGGAAATGTACTTAAGTGATGTAAAGGTCCATAAATATATAGCCAGCATAGTCTGGCTTAACACACACATTTCTACTTTGTTCCCCTAAAAAGTAACCTTTCCTCATTCAGCCAAGGAAATTAACAGCACTCCTTTTTCCTCTATTGATATCAATAAGACATATGAATTAAAACGATTTAATGCATGGCTAGAAGTTATGGATGAAATATCTTGAAATTAATATGTTTTGTGTTTCATTTTGATTTTATTATGGAACTTTTTATAAACCTATCTTAACCTAAACTTAAACAAGCCCTAAATAAAGAATTAACATTTTCTTATAGTGTACTCCTTCACTGGTTTGCCCTAAAGTTCTCCAAAAGTGAGTTAATTGATCAGAAATGTTTGCTTCTCAAATCACAGGACCATCAAATCATTCAGATTGGAAAAGGCCTCCAAGATAATCAAGTGCAAACTGCTGAAAAATCACCTTGTCAACTAAACCATAGCACTAAGCGCCATGTCCAGTCACTTCTCAAACACATCCAGGGATTGTGACTCCACTTTCCTGGACAACGACAACGTAAACACACAAGTAGTGCCACCAGCTGNATAGCACTAAGCGCCATGTCCAGTCACTTCTCAAACACATCCAGGGATTGTGACTCCACTTTTCTGGACAACGTAAACACACAAGGAGTGCCACCAGCTCAAAGCCACAACTTTTCACAGCCACCCTCTGTGGACAGGCGTACTGCCCAAAAATGGAAGATCCAAAATTGTGCTCTGACATCCTTAGGCTGCAGGTCTCTGAGAGTCAGTTTGGTTCTTGGGTCAGCAAAAGGCACATACTTTTAAATCCTCCCACATGTTTAAGGAACTTTTGGACGTATGCATGCAATCCTGCCAATGCTTTCCTGGTCTCCTGTTACACCAAAATGGGTCAGCACAAAGCATGACAGGAAACAGCTGTGACAAGAGGTGTGCATGTGGATCCATTGGACAGACACAGTCCTCCTGGAAAGGAGCACAAACATCTATCTACTAGAATGGATATCTTTCCGAAAGAAGTTCTCTTCTCATTCTTTCTTACATAAATATAATTCAAAAATAAAAATTCAATAGGAGCTAGGAGCATAAATGTAAGTTACTGCTTTCATTTCTTTCAGCAGGAAGAGGAAGAATTACAAATTTCCCTTTTAAAATTTTTTATTTTTTTAAAATTTCCTTTAGAAATCCTGATAGTTCACAGACTTGGAGAAGAAGTAAAAACTGGTATACTATGAAAGTAAAATATTGTTGCAGAACTGCTCTGCCATCTACGCAATGACAAGATCTGGACAAAGCTGCAAATCAATTCCCAAGGCAATGTGAGTTCTAAGCAAGAGCAGATGGGAATCAACAAAAAACCCCTAAAACCCAGTCATAATAGGAAGGTGTAGGTTACATATGGCTCAAACTACAGCTCTCAATGAAGACACAAAAGCTTTTAGTTACATTTTATTAGCTGAAATCCTTACAATACCTGGGTTTGAATTTAAATCTCAGAAAATACATTAAGGATGATTGTGTACTAGCCAGAAAAATCAAACTGTTCTGGCTCGGCTCTTGATGAATCATGTGAATGATGCAGTAGGACAGATAGTGTGCTAATGGTCAATACTTTATGGAAGGCTGCCTTGGGATGACAGCAGTACTCCATAATGAGGATATTACTGTTCAGAAGTTTTTGGGGAAATGTAAGGGATCTCAAAAACCCCAAAACCAGTCCTCAAGCTTTAAAGTGGGTCCAAGAAGTTATTTCTAACCTCATTCCCAAACAGCTGCAATTCTCAATCAGTGTCTCACAAATGCAGAAATCAAAACAGGAAAAAGTAAAAGGAGGAAATAATTTCATACATGGGAGAAAAATCAGGTTAAAATATAAGGAGATGAGGGTGCAAATAGACTCACACATGAGTGAGTCTGTGATTAAATGAAATCACATGGGTGTTTTGCAAGTGAATGTCATGAATGATAAAAAAGTTAGAGCAATAATATAGCTGGTTTATCAAAGTAATATTTCCACTATTAAAAGATAATGTAATACTAGATATTCTATATAGTGTAATAGAAAACATAACAACTAATTTTAAACACTGTATGACTTTCAACTTACTCTAACATTTGCCTCTGTCTACTTTGGGCTACTTTTGTATATCTGAGCAATGATTTTTTTTTTTAAAACATATAATCTGACATTTTACATTATCAAATTCCAGCATATTTTATGGCAATTTCTGCTCAACAACTAGGATTAACCTACCAGGGTGAGAATATTTCAAATTGCATTCATTCCTTCTGCAATTATTTTAAGTGACTTCTAATCAGGATTTGAGGACTCAGCCTGTATTCTCATTTCCAATTATCAACTGAAGTTGGAAGGACTTTTAGTTGACTTAAGTAGCCCTGGTGTATGCAGCTCACGACTCATCCATGCCAGCCCACCAATTATTCCATTGTGGTGAGGGAAGAAAAACCAACCTCTCTTTTAAAAAAGAAGTCACAAAAATACACTTTCAAAATGGCAGGATCTTGAAATCAGTATTATATAATGTGATTTACTTAGAAAAATTCAAAATAACAAATAATTTTGACTAGGTCTGCAAGTCAATGCATCTGATAGAAGTTTTCATTAATGAAAGAAATGTTACTGACTTAAAAAAAAAAGATCTCTTTAATCTAATTTCCAAATTAGGAAACTCAGCAGAATTAACTCTAAATTAAAGCTCTCCAGGAGGTGCTATCAATATCAATGCTATCAATACTGAATTTGGAAGCCATGAGACTGCGAAAGCTACATATTTCCCAAGAAAAATTTTAGATCATGTTAAATGTAGACAGAAGAGACTGCTTTTAAAATTTAACATACTTCCCTCTAATCTGGGTGCAGGTAACTGGAGCCGGCCAGATGCACCAGAAGTTTTGGTGCAAGGAGGGAGAGTCTGAGGGAAGGCAGCAGGAGAGCTCAGCCTTGCCTCCAGAGCTCCTCCCTGGCCACTGCCAACCCAGAGATCCCAGGCCCTTTGCCCAGGCACTGCAGGGTCCCTCTCTCAGTGTTGCAGAAGTATCTTGCCTGTCTAGGCAGAGCATGAACACAGCACTTTTCCTGCCAATCTGACAGTCAGAGTATGCAAGATATTTAAAAGTAACCCACATTTCATTTAAAGCAACTATTTGTACACAAGTCAGCTAACAAATTTCCAAGGCGTTTTTTTCTTTTTCCATGATCCAAATATACTTTTAAAGTTATTTTCTCAGACAATGATTAATCTAGCTAGAAATTCTTGAGTTTGCGGGTGAGCATGATAAAAATCTGTGGAACTGATTCAGTCATTACAAAAATGGAGGGATCTTGACTTTCCTTTCACCTCATTATATAACAAGCTGCATTAGAAAGTCCATATAAAGAAGACGGAATTGTTCCAGGACTTGTCTCCTTGTCTGTGAGTGATTAATATGTAAGTGAGATTTAAAACCTTTTTTTTCTGGCAGGTGAAAACAGAGATACCAGGACCAAATTCATCTTCAGTGACAAATCATTAGGCTCAATACAATTATGCTAGGACAGCTTTTAACATTGTTTCAAAAACAAGACAGAGCAGAAATCCCTCTGCTTTTCAATGAATAAATATTGAACAGGTACTTCCGTCTTCATTTACCTAGATTTCTTTAAAGGAAGTTATTTAAAAAGCTGTGAGACATTTTCTGTTTAGTCAAACAAAGAAAGCTTTTATCCTCATACACCTGTGTCTTCTAAGCAAGGAAATTAATCAGCTATGTTCTGCTAAAGTAGTATGTTTTTAACTAATTATGCTGGATGATCCAGCAAAGTGTCTCTGAATAGGAGAGTAAAGCACTAAATGGGAATTTAATATGGTAATGAACAGAAAAATAATTTACTGTCCCTTGCTGCAGGGAGCCACTGGGATACCTCTATTCTGCAGGACATGACATTGGGGATCAGGACATTTGGCTTATTTTTTGAGTTCTTTGAAGAAACTCCTCTCATATCCTGATCGGATAAAACTGTCTGCTTGAGCTGCTAAAAAGCTTAAAAAATAAGAACCTTATTTTGATAACCCAGCTGCCTTTGAGCAAACACAAAATATTAAAAAATATGGCTTGGGTGCTCACCACTACTCTAAAATTAAAAATTCTTGCCTATCAACATGACTTTGCATTATGTATTTTCCCACTGGTGTAGTTCAGGTTTTGTTTGAGTATTTGGGAAGACAGGAGCTCTAATAGTCTCAGTGAAATTCCCATCCCAGTGTCTCAAAAGGAGGCACACCATGCTGAGCCGACAAAACTTCATTATTCTCAACAGCACCCAGAGCAGGGGTTCTTTTTAGCCATAACAGAGGAACACCCTCACTTATTCTGTGCTATCATGTAGGGTGAACACAGGGTTTTATCTTCTTCTTTTAAGAAACAATTCAACAGTGCAAAGAAATTGATAGCACCTGCAAGTCCCACTCTTTATAAGCCACTTTTCACCGTATAGATACTCTAATGCTATACTAGGAATTATGCAGTTTAAGTTCATTTACATCTGGGAGTTAGTAATGAAAATCTATAGCCTAAACATGTAAAACTGAACAACTGCAGTGAAACTATACCCCCATGGCAGGGCATTTGGAAATAGATGATCTTTAAATTCTCTTCCAATCCAAGTAATTCCATAATTCTATAGCATACTCTAATTATACTCTCAGTTGTTCACATTCACTTTCTGACAAATTATCTTAATTGACAGATGGACACTTAGAGGGATTGTTTTTCACAAAAAACAATTGATACTCCCATCCATTCTTATCTGTTATGAAGCATAGAGGATATATAGCACCTATAAATTCCTCCTATTCGTACATATGGATGCAATTATTAGGAAAAGTCTCAAGAGATTATTAGAACCTCTTAATTTAAATTGAGTCTTCTTTGATATCACGGATAGTCAGCAAAGGCACAGACCTGAGGACTGACTGAGAAAGGACTTCTGCTAGTCTCTGAGTCGACAGTGGTGTCCTTTTAATTCTTTTTCTCATTTCAAAAGTCATCACACAGATGACTACCCACACAATTTACAAAACAAAATAAAAATCTAATGCGCCAAAGAAGAGATAGTAAAGGGAAACTTTTTGCTGTCCTGTACTTTTAAAGAATTTTTGCCTGCTTAGAATATGCCAGAAAAGTTGAAATTTCAGAATTCTTCTAGGGAAAATGATCTTATGCAAGTTTTCATGTCAATATAATGTATTAACACTGTGAAGCACAGCAAGAATGGGACAAAGAACCAGCACATTTCTGCAGTGATTTTCACTGCATGATTAAGACCGCATTTATATCCTATTAGAATCATTACCTTGAAAAAACTTACCTGACCTGAAAACTAAATGGTGTCTAAAACCAAAAGGCTTATTATGTTCATTTTTGTGATGTTGTCAAGCTACAGTAGGCCAATTCAGTGGTCCTAAGGATAAAATAGGGGATCAAAATTCAATAGACAGTGTGGTTGTTTTTGTACAAATCTTTTTTGCATAGTCAGTTTTCTTATTGCCTCCACACTAGAATAAAATTTTAAAAACTATTTCTTTGCTAAGTAATGCATATTTCCCCCTCTTTTCTGACAACTGGTCAAAGCTGTATTCTTATTTATATACAGGTGCTTATTGCCCTCCTGGGAAAGAAAGGAAGGCAGCAAGCAAACTTATTTTTCCACTTAACTTCCAAAAATATTGAATATTTTGATGTTCATGTCATTATAAAGCAATAAAAAGGTGCCTCTCTCTAAAAAAGAGAAATGGAACTGCTCTAAATTATATTAGTGCAGAGGATACAATTTTTATAAGCAACTAGATCAGGTGCAGAGAGTAAATTGTAATCCTTTTTGGTTCAGTCTGTAATTAGAAGCAGCATTTTCATTGTTTTTTTTTGCTGGTGGTGGTTTGTTTGCTTTTTTTTTCCTGTCAGCCCTCACTCAGCTGAACAGCTCCCCTTAGCAGTGAGATGAATTTCTCTGAGGTCATACCATCTACCAACTTACTGAAGCTGAGATACAGCAAGGTGAATTTAACTGCATGATGCTCTGGTTTGTTTCTTCTGTCTTTCAGGGACACTCAGATGTGCTCATCTGAGCACTCAGGTGCTCAGAGGGACACTTGAATTCAATTAGGATTCTGTAGAAAGAAGCTTGTTTAGAGCCCTTCCAGCAGTGTTCCCTTATTAAAGAAAACTATACCCCAAAGATAACTGGCTGCCATGCAGAAATTGAGTTCTTAAGAAAATTTCATCTTTTTTTCAAAATCCAGTATGTACACGTGTATGTTTCAATTACTAATGCTGTAGCCAGGAAGTGGAAGAGAAAGACACAAATTATTCAATTTCTTATTCTGAATATGTATTCCCCCTTTCAGTCATTTGAAAGACAGAAAATGCCCCATGATTTTTATAATCACCTTTTTTTTTCTGAAGTTCTGCAAAATTTCCAATCTGAATAACATACACTTTCCTCCAGTGCACCAGACTCTATAAATTCTTTTTGAGCACCACTTTATTTGATGTAAAAATTTGAATATCTTTGTATCCACTTACTAATCCTCAGTGTTTGTATTTCATTACAATACTCCTTATTGTCACAGCCAGGCCCCCTTCAAGGACCACACAGTACTTTCTCATGCCCTTAAAAGGTACATCTATGCATTAGTTAAATGTAAACATCTGTTAAGAGCTGCCTAATTGCAGTCCTAAGACTCCTGTCATCATCAACAATCTCATCTTCTCTAGTTTAAACAGGGTCTCTTGAGAAAATTCTGAAAGTTGACTAGTCTAGAAAAACTTCCCCTATCAAAAGGATGGTCCTATTATGCACATCTAGAAGGAATTTCCACCCACTGAATAATTGACCTAGGGACAAGGCAATGCCCATATTTATATTAACTATCCTGTGGAGCTGTACATTTCAAAATCCAATCATGAACTTTGCTTTGATCATGTAATTAAACACAAGATTTCATGTGTGTTCTCTATTGTAAGTCAACAATATGAACAACACAAACACAAAAAATGTAAAATCTATGTGAGGATTACAGCTGAAAAACAGGAGAGAAAGGTAAAGCAGATATATTATGGAAAAATAATACATCTCCATCTTATCTCTAAAAGTCCTAGCATGGTTTTCCTTTCTCAAATGTGCCAAATCCTTCTGGGTGATCAGCAGCAGAAAGGTAGTGAAACTCTTATCCTCTAAGCCTTTTCTATTCTTTACAGTGTTTTATTTCCCCCCCCACTCCAAATCTTACAGGTCTGCATTATTCTTAAGCTGTATTTACTAATACAGGCTCTGTTAAATGTTTCCATTTATTTAATTGGTTTGGTGTGTTTCAACACTGATTGACTCAAGTACCAGCTTCCATTAATCTTCCCTGCTGACCATGACAAAGGTCTCATAAATTTTTCCCACAAACACAAGTGGCGGATCATTTTTCAAATTCATTTCATGTTACCTTGTACAGGAGAAATTTGTTCCCTTGACCAAAGGTGGCACTTGTTAAACAACATGGCAGCATTTAAGGAGCGACTGCTTCAGGTTCTGTTAGAACAGCTAACCTCCTAAGTAACTTGATGTAGAGCAATCTGAACTAATCTGCCAAACGGAATCCAGTTTTGGAACAATTGCAGAAGTGTGTTTCTCTCTTGCATAAATTCCTTTGTTATCAGCGGCAATATTAAAGTAAGTTTGCAGAGGGTTTATAGATTCTTTTCTTCTAGACTGAAAAGTGAGCTGTGCAAAGCCACACAATAGACAATTTCAAAAAGAGTTCTCAGCCTGCCAATTGAATTCCCTGATAAACATGATTTTGCAATAACAATACTAAATGGTCTTTTGAATCCTGCAAAACCGACTGGTGTCATCCATAATATACACATTTTTGTCCAGTCCATTCAGGACAGGTCCTGTTTCCTGTCCTCCCTTCCAGCTTCAGAAAGCTGAAGAAAAGACAGAGCAGATATATGTATTCATCTACATGGCAAAGAAAAGTTTGAAGACAAAGGCTGGACAACTGTGTGCCATGAAAGAAATAATGAAAGCCACAAGGCAGCTTTTGTTGAAGACGGTGGAGATTTTCTAGAACAGAAATTGATATTATTACTTCATTAGGTTTCTCTTTGTAACACTGCTTTTGTTATATATACAAGTTTTATGCTGTTGACAGAACACAAAAATGGAGATGTGGTTAGGACAATTAGACTCATGATCAGTCATTAGCCAAGTAGTAGATACCTAGTCCTAATATGCAGGGTATTCCTTCTTTAATAAAGGACAAAAATTAATAGTCTGTGTCTATTAAATTAAAGTGATCAAATTTCCAGCTCTTAGTTTTCTTCTCAAGTTGTAGAACACTATTATTTTCACAATATCACATCCCTCTACATGATTACCAGCAGAATGCATTGTGAATGTCTTTAGCTGTCATTAGCTAAGCAGAGTTAAAGAATGAAATTTGAATGTTTCCATAAGGCTATGAGCACCTGAAAACAGCATCAGAATCATAAATGTTTTCCATAAATTAACTGGAATAGGCATTACACACATAGTTGCATTTAGGAAATACCTTATTTCTAGAAGAGGCAATCAAAGAAATAATGTCATA
>VWZN01005447.1:75826-98159 GCA_013396955.1 Regulus satrapa | reverse complement strand
GGGGTTTTTTTTTTGGCTAGGATCATCCCTTGCTAGTTATACTGTTCATATAGCAACAATTTTTTCCTTCATGCAGCTCCAAGTACATAAAAGAGGACTGAGAACTATCAGCAGTCCTGCCAACTGGACCAAACCTGAATGTACTGAGTTTACAGGGGAAAAAAGTCTCTTAACACATTATACTGAGAGACTGCAACTGAAAGAGTGNGGAAAAAAATTCCCAATCATACAAACTGAGGTGCTCTCAATTTCATTGCTTAACTCCAAAGACAATAATTAGACAGGGTCAAATTTTGGGAAGCCTGATTCTCCATCACTAACCTGATTTAGGGTCCTATTTCTGGAGTTAGGTAATGTGTGTTAGCCAAAGGAAGATTTTTCTGTGTGGGATGTTTGGTGCCCTGGGAAGAAGTGCATTTGATTTCAGAAGGTAAACATTTTCCTTTTTCCTTTCTCCACATCACCTAGAGTTTGAAAGTTAATCTTTAAGCTTTTTACTAAGTGTTACCTTGTCTACACTGATCAAATGTTTTTCCACTCCCACTGATACAACCATTTTATTAAAGACTGGAAGCTTTTCTTCTCTTTACTGGTCAGATAGTATCTCCATAATGCCTAGTACCATCTGTATTGTACACAGTTGTGCTGATGGTAGCAGAGCTGACTGACTTTCTGCATCACATGCCTTTTGATCACACAACACAGCAACTTCAAATGTGATGCTGGGAGAAAGGGAGAGAGACACAGTCCAAATGAAAATTAATTTATCCTGTCCAAGTCCAGTCTTTCCCTGAGGCAGAGCAGCAGGATAACACAGAGAAAAGCTAACTCCCTTTTCCAGAACCACACAAAGCACAAATAGAAAAAGCACTATGAAGTCATATGGTCCTCTGACTTACCACTATAGAATTGTCTTTTGCATTATATTGTATGCTACATTGTAACTTACGCAACCATTGAAACAACCAACATTTCCCTTAGGCATATATTCCAAAAACTACTAGGCTGCATTCTGAGGAAATAAAGAGATAATAACTGAAAAAGCTTACCATCTGTCAGATTGTAAGCCATATATAAAAAATAAATGCAGAGCTATATAAACAGATCACGTCTAACACTCAATAATTTAGAAATGAAGGAATTAATGCTAGAGTACTCAATATAATGCACATCTACAANTGGATTCAGGCACTACACATAAAACAAGCCCTTCTGAAGTTTAATCTCCTTAAAGGTTTTTCTCTGCTGCTCTTCAAAATACAATTTGGATGTTACACACACTATGTGCAGGGAAGCCTTGGGCATTGTCAGGAGTGGTTTTAATTTCCTCTGACAGCCTAAGAGCTCAGGCATGGAGCCCTCACAATGTGTGGGTGCTCAGTCTGAACCCCAGAGCCTAAATGTCCAATATATACACTGCCGTATCCACCCCATGTATAGCCGCTACTGCATAATTTTTAGAGAAGTTCATATGGTACTCCTGGAAATCAAAGCATGTGTCTTAGGTCAGGCTCTGGAAGCCAAGGGGTGAAAGCACTGAGAATCAGTGTGAAACAAAGCACTAGTTTAAAGCTGGACAAACCAACACCCCAGACTCCATATACTGCACCCAGTCCATTTGTAGGTTTCTATAGCCTCATATCCCCTGCACAGTATCTCAGAGCAGAATTCACAGACTTGCTTATTCTCAAACCCTCAGTGGAGGGTTTATTTCCCATGTGTGAAATAAACATGTATTTGTTGAACTAGAGAAGCAGAAAAAGCTTCATACTTTGCATATGGGCATTCATGGACATGCACTTATGCTTAGTAAAACCAAGGGAACAAGTTCTGATACTACTTCAACTGAATGTTTTAACTATTTTAGTCTGAACGGAGAAGAGTCAGCAGAAATCACTGAGTTTTTTAATGTCAAATAGTGCCATTCAATATAGTCATTACAGTACGTGGTTTAATAATTTCAGCTGAGTTTCTCACATCTAAGGGGATATTCTAGAGACTGGAATTCTGGAAAAGTACTGGTGACATTACCTTTGTCAGCGACATCCTGAGTTGTGCAAAGCTTAATCTAATAGTTAGTCTCTGAAACATGTATCTAATNCTTTTAAAAAATTTTCTAAAAAAAAAAAAAAAAAAAAAAAAAAAAAAAAAAGGGAAAAGAATGGAAATTTTGTGAATCTTGGCAACATTTATTTGAAAGATAGATAGGTAGCTATTCAGCATTGTCAAGATTTACAGGACTTAGCTAGAGTAGAAAAATTACTAGCACAGGCATGGGTGTCTGAGGGGTAATGGTGAGGTTCACTATCTGGGTGTGGAAAAGAGGCAAAGTTTGATATGCTTTTCAGGTTTAACACTCACCCATCCCACCACATCTAGACCTATTGGATAGCACTCTCCTAATGCTTCACTGCAAGCAATATGTTTGTGTGTATGTCATTGGGGTGTTCCCTGTTTTATTGAAATTGATCTCTCTCAACAATCCCAGCTGCATATGTGAGAGCTCTCAGCCATATCAGAGCTGGGTCAAACTTTTGACTTCTTGTGTAGATATGGTGATTTTTGGCCTGAGAACTGTTACTGTCTACCACAGACTGCAAAAGCAGTGTGGATCAAACAGGCACTAGCATGGAACACACCATGGTGTGTTAATATACTGTAGTATGTTGTAACTAATGGGCTTTTATTTAACATTAATGCACATCTGGTGTCAGAAGTCTTGCTATGAATTGAGCCCTTCCTGGGTCTCTGATTAGATGAAGTCACACCTGTCATTATTATCTTGTCTAAATTGAGAAAACTGACATGGGTGACACCTGTTGAAAATGCATGGACACCCGGCCCTTATTGGAAACAATAGCATAGTATGTAAGAGGATGTAAGAAGCTATGGATCTCAGGTCCAGTACCAGGCTCTATAAAAAAAGTCTGCTCTACTGGGAATAGACTTTGGTGTTTTTTCCTCACCTTCTCCAAACTTGATGCAGTGTGCCCATGCTCCTCAAATGCCTCTGCTCTGCTCCTGATTGCTCCTAAGACACATCCTCTCACTTCAATAGTCCCAGAGAAGTATTCCAATTTCCCATCCTACTCCCAGTTCTTTTGCATAACCAACCCTCCTCTACTTTTCTGCACTACTGCCCACTCACTGCCGCATTGCCTTCTCTCTCACCCAGTAGTCTTGTTAGCTAGTCTCATTTTCCCTTTCTGGTAGATTGATTATATTTTACTTGTCTCACTAGGTATTCAGTTGTCTTCTAAACTCCGTATCTGTTCCCCCTTTACCTTTTCTCCCTACTACTCCACTGCCTAAAAAGTTGCTGCTGTCCTGAAGCTTTCTTTCAGACCCATTTCTCCTTTTCTTTCAAATGTCACCAGTTCCTATATCACTGTGCAAGCTGCTTAAGAGATCAAGTGCACTGGCTACTCTCAGAGGTTCCTGGTCTTGCAAAAACAAAACATTTAAAAGTCTCTGACAGGCTCTATGCCAAATTTACAATTTTGTCCCCCAGTCCAACTCACAGTCATTCTCACTTTGTTTGCCATGCACCTTTCCAGCACCTTTGCTTCAGCTCTGCCTTGTTCCCTGTGCATAATATCTAGTTAGTTTTTTGCAAACTGCTGGATCAAGGGACAGGAAGAGAACTGGAAAAGCACACAGCTCATCCATTGTGGGGGTGTAGACCATGTACAGTCACAGCAGCACAGAGCTGTAATGGCAGGAAGATATCTCCATCCACTCCACATTCAGAGAAAATGACATTTTCAGGGCATTTATATTCTGGAATTTCAAAATGTGTGATCTGTCTGCATTGACTTATCAAGTATGTGTGGGTTTTCATGTACAAAGAAGTTGCTCCTCACTAAATGTAAAATTTTCCTCCAAGCCAAGAACTACTGGAGTTTTTAGGCAAAAAGATAGTTCTGACAATCTATATTCCCTCCAAACTTTCTCTATCCTGGTCTCCCTCTTTTAAAAAGGGAAGTGAGAAGCTTATAAGAAAATTAAACATTTTTCTTAGCATCTTTCCAAATTCCTCTACAGTACAAAAAAAAAAAAAAAAGTTAGAGATGCTTTCCAAAGAGAATAATCATCCAAGGGTTGGAATTTGAATATCAAACTAGAGAACCGGATACAAGAAAACCTCCCCTAACATGCTTCAGGAGTAATCTATCTGTTCAATGGACCAGCTGGTAGCTTGGCAGTATGATGAATGCTCAAAACAATGGAAACCAATCCAAAGCACAATTGCTGGAAAAGTAAAAAATTAAGTCCTTACTGTCTTTGATTTGTTCTACCCTATTCATATAAATTTAGCACTCAATGGAAAATACAAAAGTTCTAGCTCCACAGAATGGCCTGGGTGCTGAAGATGTATGTGTGGTATCTTACATGGACACACATGTTTATCTAGCACTGTCCCTACCTCTTTAAGGTATATACCAGGCTATTTAAAAACAGTAATTCTATTTCCCTTGTAACTGTTTTTTTCATAAGTTTTAATTAAATATTACAAGAAAAATGGCAGTTGGATTAAATAACATGCTGTGAGAGTAAAACAACCCAGTAGTCAAAGATAAATAATAATGCAAAACCAAAAATACTAATGACACACTATGAGTGCAGCGATCAGCTGATTAGTGCTTAATTTCTCATTGGAAATCAAATTTGCATACCTAACTTATCAATTCAGATGTGACAGTAACATTAAAATTAAATATGTGTTTTGGTATTTCAGTAAATGACAGCCATTGCTTAAATAGCAATAATACTAGCCTTTGTGACAAACATGTAGAGCGCATTGCCTAATTAATTTCATTTTCACATGAACAAAGAGTGACTCTGAATGCTCTGTTCCCCTACAAATATGCCTGGAAGGGTTTGTTGCTAACTCTGGAAACTGAAAGATGGTGGCTGCAAAAAAAATAAGCACCATTTATAATGTCAAAACCCAACCTCTGAAGCAGAAGGGAGTTTCAGACATCAGCTAGCTCCCCAGACAAGATAAGTGTTTCGGATGTGGTTTGGACATAGCTGCTCACCAGACCTATTAGGTCTCCATGCAACAGTCTTTCTAGAAACTAATATCAACTCTCAGGAAGGAAATCTGAGATTTCTAGGGCTTTTTGAAAGAGAAAAAACCCCCAAACTTCCCTGACAACTTATTGTTTATGTAATTTTTAATTATTCATGTTCAGAAAAATGACCACCATAGATCACACATCCATGAATTGTTTTTCAGTATTGGCTTTACTGATGAAGATGTTGAGCCACTTCAGGGACAGTAAAAGCATAATTTTGCAAAAAATTAAAGAAATCTCTTCTGATGCATTTTTTCAGTACTTCTAATTAATATGTTGTTGATTAAAATTATGTGGCTGAGATAACTATACCTTATAGCAACTTTTGCATTATAAATTTCTATTTATAAATCTGGGAATAGAGACAAATTGCAATCCATTGTGGATGGATTATCACTGCCTTTTAAATATGACTGAAAAACAATAAGGAAATATTGGGTTTTTTTTTCCTTTTTGACTAAGTGACAAGAATTGAATTTCACCACATACAAGGTTACCTTTTCTTACATTTTCTGTTTGTGACAAAGATACTTGCCTGGAATGTTAATTCACAGAGGATAGAGAAGAGAAAAAGAAGAATTTGGCAGATTGGAATTCTACCTGCTACTACACATTTGGAATGATGGAAATGCAGCCTAAAGAGATCAAGAAAGAAACTGTTCTGCAAGCTGTGTGGCAAAACCTGCATGCAGAAAATCACAAAACTATAAAGACTGTTATATAAGACTGTGGATTAGCATATGATTATCTTTGCTTACAGCAGATATATATATATATATATGTAGTGCCCAGATACATGCAAGGGTGGACAAAATATTTTTGCCCTGTAATGTTTAAGGCTTTTAGTCACTTCTGTTGCTACTTATTAAGGTCGTTTGTCCCATTTTTATAGCAATTGTCTGTGTGTCAATTTGTGAAAACTATAGATCACTACCTACATAAATAAGCATATAAATAGAAACATTTATGGATTGAAAAAAAATGAGACTGAAATGGTGCATTCGTTTTGCCTTTATTCCTTACAGAGTTTCACATACCTGTTTTACCAGAATTTAGTGTTTTCAGCACAGAGCACTCTATGCTGTCAGCCTCACAAGCAGTCTGCAGTTTTAGAGAGAATGTTTATTTCCTTTCATTTCCAAATTTCTAAGGGAAACCCCAACAACTTTTCTATCTGTCAAACATATCAATTCCACAAAAAATAGTCAGATGGATGTGGGCATTAAAGTGCTTCAATTTTCTAACACATATTTATCTCAAAATGGTCCATTTGCAATAAACGAGAAAACCTGGCTTTGCAGAGGTTTGAAGGATTAAAGGAAATATTTAAGAACAGAAAGTGAGGCTGCCCAAAGCATGCAGAGTACTCTGCCTTCTGGGCTCTGCACCAGCCTTCTGTTGGTACTAGACCTCTGCTTTTGGCATCAATTAGGAGGATAATTTCATAAAGAAAAGTGCTGTCAGAAAACTGTAAGAGCAATGTCTTTTGAACAGGTGCTGCTCTTGGAGAGTATTACACAGGACACAGTTTGACCTTCTTGACTACCCATCTGAACAAAATGTTGTGGAAAGAATTCATACTCTGACCATCAGCTCCTCACCTAACATCCCTGAAGGGCACTAATTGGTAAATCTAAAGATTATAGTGACAGAAAGGAGTTGGTGGCACATATTTAATCACAAAGGAGAATTAATTTTGGCAGCTAGCCTGTCATTTCTTTGAAGGGTAAAGGAAAAATATGTACTTTTTTTTCAGGAATATTCAAATTGGAAAGTCTGCGGACATTGGCACTTTCGTTAAACCAAAATCCAGTGAGTGCATTCAAGCTCTCTCAGCCAGATGAAAAGCCTCAGCTTCCAGATTTTACTGGCTTAATAGGCAGCCAACTTGTCACCATGTTCTAAAAGAGCCATGGTTACTTCTGTGCCATGCCACTCCTCCAAAGCTAAGCCACCAGAAATTGCTGAAGAGTCACTCCATTCATCTTCTCTCCAGCAGCCCTAATGGCACTTCTGGAGCAGACAGACAGCATGAGTGACAGCAGCCCTGAAGCTACTTTAATGTGTTTCACAGACACAGGCTGGCATTTGTTACCTGAGGTCCAGGGATATGCTTCAGTGTCTTAATGCCTCTTCCTTCTAGTTCAAATTTTCTTTAAGCACTATTCTGCTATCCCAGAAAAGCAAGGCCAAACTGCAAGCTATTAGTTACTGCCTGGAGTAGGAGCTGGCCAGAGGCAGTGCAGAATGAAAACCTTGGTCTTGGGTTTATTTGGAACAACACTGTATTCAATTGATTTTTGCACAAGAAAGGTTTTTTCCCCCTCCATTTGTTAACTAAACTTTTGTTGTATATATCTGCCAATGCTAGTTTTTTAACAAATAAAGAGCCCTTAATGGATCTGAATATCAAAATTTGAGATAATTGTATCCAAGGAAACTTGTATTTCTTACAATAACAACTAAAAAAAAAATACACCTAAATATTTCTTATTAATATCAGGTAGTATCACCATTCCAAATCAATGCTATCAGATGGTGGTGCAGAGAGATAAACTGTTGCTGACTCCTCACCGCAAACAGAGATAGAAATAAACATCCAGAAGGAGATTGATTTCTTTAAGGCACCGTAATGGATCAATGTCATTGCTTCTGTTAGGTTTCTGGATCTCTGGTACCCAGGCCTAGAACTGAGAAAAAAAGCCACACTGTAATCATTGCTTTTTGTTCCACAGCAAGATCAGAAGTGCTGAAGAAAACTTGTGTTGAAGGATGATTTCTTGGTGTATTAACTGAGAAACAGAGGACAGCTACATCCTTTTACAATGCCGAGGATCTTCACATGTCCTAGGACAGACACGTTTGTACCATTTAAGCTCCTCATCAAAGTCATAGCACTATCGAACCTCCTGTTTATTTGTTTAGTCATTTTATATCTTCATTAAACAACTGGGGGAGCAATTTATTTTTCTGCCTGCTTATTTTTTACTTACATATCTCTATGATCACAAGATTCATGTGTTGCTATTTCCTCTTCTAACCCTATTGCTTTTTATTTTGACAGCTCACATCTGGCTGCTCATTTTTAAAATTTTCCTGGGGTTTTGGAAATTCTTCTCTGTCTTGTGTTGACACCTCTCGTTGCTGATACCTCACTGATCATGAGTCAGAATGGAGGGAGAGGTTCAGAGGAGGGACTCAGGTGAAGGGTCTTAGTGCTAGTCGTCAGCATTGCATTTCCTAAGTAATCTTATGGTACTGACTGAAATTACTTGGAAAGTGATTTATTTTTATTTTGGTTAGTGGTTTTTTTGGCTGTTTGTTTTTTGGTTTTTTTTGTTTGTTTGTTTGTTTGGGGTTTTTTTTGCAAAGTAACTACATCTGCTGCAGGCTCACAGGAGATAACGCTGATGGATTAGTGGAATGAGAAACTTGCTCCAAAGGCAGCTTTGCTGCTGATCCTGTTTGTCTCACCTGAATGCAAAGGAGGTGGGAAAAAATTGTCCTACATCACAGCTGCTAAAGGTGGGCAAATCATACTCTAGGCTTAGGGGTTGTAATAAACTGGTCCCTAATCAAATTTCACTTTAATTACTTTATCATTACTGATATGCTTCTCAGTTTCTGTTTCTTCATTTTGCCCAATCCATCTTGTATTTTCGCCTAGTTGAGTCCCAGCTCCTCTTTCTGTTTTGCAGCCATTCTCTTCACCATTTAAATGACATGCCAAATGCAACACTGCAGGAAAAATGAGGAGCCAGAATGGGAGAGAACTGCAGCTCTCCCCACGCCTGCAGTACTCTGCCACTCCCAGGGTTGGTGGCAGTGCCTACAGCACTTCTTTCTTCCACTTGCTTGTGACTCATGATTTCTTTTGCATAACCACAATGAGCAGCACCCACACAGAGCCATCAGTCAGTTCAGCAATGGCAGCAGGAAAAAATTCTTTATTTCTTAGGAAATATTACATTTTTGGAAAGAAAAGGAAACCAAACCAAAACAAAAACCCAAACTACTACCTGACAAAGGCTTAATCATTCAGTGTTTTGTTTTCAAGGGCTATTTAAATTCATTTTTTCAGAGAAATTCTCTTGCATAGCCTATTGGGGAATTTTCAAAACAATTTGATTTTAAGGAATTACTGAGATTTTATAGATTTTAGGGAGTCAAGTTCATTGTAACCTGCTAATGGCAGATTTAGAAAGAATAAAGAAGATTGAATGTCACAACAGCTGTCATCTCCTCTATGCCAAACCTGTTACTGTCTTCCCCAGCATACATTACTCTAACTACTTCAAATGAAATCCAAATAAATTAATTAAAAAAATAGAATTACTTGAGGAACTCAGAGAAATATAGATATAAATTACCAAGACAACAGCACATGCCTTGCAGTCCAGCTTCAAAAAAGATATCAGCCAAGATTTTCACATGAGGTTTGAGTACTCATGTCTAGGTCTTTTGGCTTTCTGGGTTTAGGATGTATTTAGAAGTGCAACTCTCCTGCACAAAGACCCTGAACTCTCAGTGATCAAACTATTTTCTTTTGGAATTGGAGGCACCTATTTTTTTCAATTTTACTGAAGTCTCATACATGGATGCTATGTTGAGATCACTGTTTTCTGAACACATTGCCGTATGCTTTTGAAATAAGCACAGTGAGTAAATCAGAGCTTTATCTTCAGGCATAGCTCAGAGACATGGGGCAAAGTTAGAATACTCCTTCACCCATCACTTCATTTAAAGAGCCAGTTAATGCACAGTCAAAGAAATTGGAATTTCTATTTTCTTTTTTTGTTATTTTGTTTTAGCTTCTAAGCAGCTTCGTGTGCAGATGGCAAATTGCATGATAAAGCACCTAAAATATAGCATAGACAGCATGCATCACTCTACCTGACCTTTTTTTTTTTTTTTAAAACAAAATCAATTTTCTTTTCTATATTTTTTTTGAAAAATAATAATGAAATGCATTTATTCTCTGGACTGAGATACCAAAGGTTCCAGTTTAATTTACTTGATAATAAAGTTTAGCAGGCCCACATTACATATTATCAAAGAGGAAATTAGCATGTCACTTACTGAACAAGATAATATTCACTGGATGTGTGGGTTTCTTTTGTATTCTTCTCATTTCTTGGCTCTTTCACCTCTATTCTCAATCCTTTATATGAAGAGAGAAACATGAATACTTATCCACAAACATACCTTTGTAGCTCTCATTTCCCATATAAATCAACAACTTGTTACAAGTGACAAGAGCTGGCAATATTTTCATGATCCATACCCTCAATTAACACCATTCCAGTGGCATCTATGCTGGGATGGATTTCTTTCCTGAGTGTCTGTTAACAGGGTCCAGAGTCACAAACCTGGGAAGTACAAAGCCACACAATGTTTCTCCCAAAGCTTTTGTTTGGCCTTTCACTAACCCTCTCCAAAATCTCTATTACCATTTCATGTATGTTACTGCTTGCAGCAGTATCATCATCTATGGGGCAGAATGAAGTTCTTAAGGCTGAGGTTTAGAAACAACTAAATCCAGGGGGAGAGGATTTCTGAGTTTGTTCTGTCAATGCTATCAGTCTTGAAGTGTAGTTTTTCCAAAATACTAGACTGCTGCTGCTGCTGCTGCTTGTGATCTCTGTGTGGATATTCCCCATCCTGCCACTTGAGCAAAAGGATAAAGGATGAGCAGTTCAGTGTCTACCTGCATTGCAAGAAGCCTCTAGCGGCCCAAAAGTTTTTCACAATGCACTAGACGTAAAATTAAAGACCACAACTACTGAGGCACTTCCATGTGCAAGTACCTCTAAAACAATCAATCTTCAAATATTTTCCTAAAGAAGTTGTTTAAAAGACTGTATTAGTTTCAAAACTTTATGGTCATGTGGTTGTTTTCAAGTAGAGAGTTGATTATGTTTGGATGAAATTTGAATTACCTTCTTTGCATTAATGCCCAGAAATAATTAGGAAAAGCACCCTTAGCATGTGACCTCACTTACAGAATGGTTTTACTGGCTTGGTGATTGCTATTCTAAATAGAAAAAACATTTTTTCTGAAGACAGTCTTAGCTGCAGAGGTCATGTGCTGATCCATGCAGATGAGGGAACACAATTGTGTTATTTCTTATTCCCAAGGACCTCTAAAACATTTTCAGGCTAAACTGGCAATTAATTTGTTGAACTGAAATTCATTAAATGCTCAAATTGCAAACATGCATCTGAGTATTAACAGTATATGAATCATATTTTTCTATTTTATGCAACAAAATAAATTTCCAGTTGAACTCAGTAGGATGAGTCACACTGCCTGAAGGAACAATTTCTTAACTCAGGGGACTGAGTCAGATTCCTTTATTATCATTGTACCCCCAAGAGGGAAAAGCATAGAATGAAGCTGAGCTAAAATGTTGATTAAAATAAGGGTTCTGGATTATTTAGTAAAGGAATTATTGTGCATGTAGTGACTTTTTCTCCTAATTCAATTGTTTAAGTGATAAGCCAATAGCTGGTATGACTGCACACAAATCACAAAGTCAGCTGGGATAGATACCTCTGCACATATGGGCATGGCCTGGCATGAGATTTACACAGTCTCCTCCAAATTTTCAAGGAGCAGCAAGAGCTCACTGTATGCTGCCATGATCATGGTGCTTTCCCAGGCTCAGACCCTTCTGTCATGGCAAAGCAATTCCAGGATACCCTGCCCTTCACAGAGAAAACACACATTTCCCTGGATGGCTTGCAAAGTGGCACTGGGTGTTACTTTTAAAAATGACAAGGAGAAGGGTCTGGGGACTTACAGGTCAGCCAGGCTCACCTCAGACCTTGGCAAAATCACATAGCCTGTCTCTTTGGGATGCATTAATAAGCATGTCGAGGACAAAACTGTAACAGTTTTAATCAGTGATCCTCAGATTTATCAGAGACAAATGATGTTCAGCAAACCCGGGTGCCTCTAACAACAAAGTGAGGTTTGTGGATGTCATGTATCTCAGCATTAGGAAAGCTTTTGACTCCATACACTGCCAGCTGGCAGCTGAGGAATTGTGGACTGGAAGAAATTATGTTTAGATGGACTAAGAATTAATAGTATCTCTGGGCTTAAAATTTATCAATGAGTAGCTCAGTATCTGCTTGGTGGCCAGCAGCGAGCAGAGCAGCCTAATGGTTGCTCTTTCTCACTGCTGGGTGTCTTAACCAATGACTAGGTGATGACCTAGGATGTAACACCTGCAATTTTATGAATTATGCTAAATTAGAAGGAGTTACTTGCAAAATGAATGTCAGAACTTGAATCTAGAGGGATTTTGATGAACTAGAGAACTGGGAAAATAGGAACTTCATTATGTCCAACAAGGAGACAAGCAAACTTTTGCTCTTGGAATAGTATAAGCTCATATGTGATTAAATAATTTGCAGTAATCCTGTTGAAAAGATTATTGTTGGACTCTATCTTGAATACTCTCTCTGCCTGTGAGTAAGGTAAAATGAAGATGACATTGTTTAAAGGAATTCTCTAATAGAGCTGAGGAAGTTGATTTTCCCATCTGCCTGGAGTTTGGGAGGCTTCGTGTGAAAAATTCAATCAGGTTTTGGACAACCTACTGGACCGCAAGGAAATACCAAAGATCATAAGACTCCTGAAGAGTCTTAGGCTTGGTCTAAAAGCAGGCAACTACTTGAAGAGGAGTTAAGAAAAAAAAAAAAAAGGACATAAGGAAAAACTTTCTACTAGGAGGAAAACCTTTGCAGTATAACTCTGTCAAATTGTGCAGGTTATACTCTGAAATTTCCATCAATTTTTTGAGGTTTTCAAGATGCAGCTACACACAGTCATGGCTGATCTGACCTAGTATTAGCAGCAGTCTTGCCTTTTTGGGTGAGCAGCCTCAAAAGTATTTTTGAAATCCTTCTGTGATGAACAGCTTTATGTTTACCCTCTATTATTCTATACTGCCTAGGGATTTCTGCATCTACACCAGGAATCCTGTCAGGTCTACAGGATTCGAAGATCAATAGGTTGGAAAATACCTTTTCCATGGTTGTCTGGAAATCCTTAGCTCTGCCTCCTTTGCATGCAGAATGTATTTTTACCAAGACCTGGTTCCTGTGGTGAAAGCTTTATGAACTGTAGCTCTACATACAAATTTATATGTAAATTAAGATTACACAGACAAGCCAATTACAGAAAAATCCTATATTTCAGAAGTTTGGCCTTTCAATATAAGTATGGTGTAACTTTTCATAGCAAACACAGCATTTAGTATGAGGAGTATTTGGACTGCATGCCTCCAGAACAGACATCTTACAGCACATCTGCTCACAAGCAGCAGATAAAGAAGTCTGTTTTTCCAAGGGACAGAGCAGACGAATCAAGTCCAACAAATAGTCATTTGGGACTTCTCCTGCACTTAACACTTGTACATAGAGAAGAAGTGAGGCATCTGGAAACATCCCCATCATCATCTCACCACAGGAGTGGGGCTGGTACCAACTGTAATCCCAGAGAGCTCTGTGTGTTTTTCTCCACCCAGCAGATTTGAGGGAGTGGGAGGGGTGACCCATACAAAATGAGACAGTGGCACTGGTGATATATTTTGAATCCAGAGATATTTTAGGACACAGTAGGTGATGCAACTGGTGCTAGAGATGCTGATCAAGCTAGTGAGCAATCCTCTGTAGAACATTTTTAGAACATTAGTTTTAACACACCGAAGAATCTTCCCAATCAAGACGCATTAATGAAGGTAATTAATTTTTATAAATAACTTTCACATCAGTCAAAACTGAATGCAATTTCACTGCTCAAGAATAAAATGTATCCCCACCTAAGTATTTTCTACCTTCAAGTTCCAAAAGCCACTGGGAGGGAAAACACCCTCAAACAAACTCCAAAATTCTTTTCCTGATCCAGGTTGTATTTTGATAAAGGAAAAGAACTCATGTGATGGAGAAATGCCTTTCTGTCTGAAGGCTTTATTTTTAAGACAAGAATTTTCAGATTTTTGAAGTAGATGCAGGTGCTCCCTTTTTGTGTCAATGCCAGAAAAATTGCAGGATTTGGCACAAAGCAAACAGAAATAGAGTCAAAATGAAAATATGCTTTAATTATAAGTTCTACCTTAAAAGCTGTATTTATAAGCCACCCCAAGAAGCTTGACTTACAGATTTTCTTGCTTTTCTTTCATTTGATTTCACCCATTGTTCATTATTCTTGCTCCTTAGACCCACATCTAAGAAGTGGGAAATTAATTGCCTCTATGTTAGTGGGTACTCATGCAACTTGCTTCATATATTGCTTCTCAGTGTTGCAGAGACCATCTTAATAGTGCATATTAAGACTGCAAAATAAGCACAAATAAAATCAGAGGAAAGCAGCACTGATAATTTAGCTAGAGAATCTGTCAAGCTATGCGTCCAAGTAGTAAGGCAACAGGGAGTGATGAGGGGTTTGAAAGGCCACAGGTATTAGCCCAGTGTCTATATTTTTCACTCTTTCTTCTTCCAGGCCCCTCCTCCCCATGTCTATCTCTATATTGCTGCTCACATTTCCTGCTCTCTTGTCCAGACCACATTCTCGGTTAACCTGTGTCATGTAGCAGAGATTATTTGTCTAAACTACGGATACCTGCAGATGAAGTTATCTGCAACTGGCTGTTACCAGCTGTTAATTTTGGGCTATGGCTCATCTAAAGGCACTTTTCCAGTGTCACTGGGTTGGGCTTACCCTGTGGGTGCAGGGCTGTGGATGGTGGTAGCTGCACTCCAAATTATTAGCCAAGTCATGGGTAGAGGTACCAACATCTGTCCATCTCTTCCTCTGTTCTATTATCTGCCCTTGACACTTCCTCAGATCTCAGTTTGCCCCATTTCCTACTCCCCCTATTCCCTCATTTATCTGATAAACAGGTAAGGAGGTGAATTCCCAGTACTCACTTGAATCTCAGTTGTTCCCTTCACCTACCCAGCTGATCTTGAATGCCCCAGATCATCCTTAGAATCTTGTTGAGCTTGGGAAGGTACAGGACTTGTCTCATACTCTCCATCACTGTGATTCCAAACCCAAATCCTCAAAGATCCATCCTGGAAGATGACAAGCAGAGGCATCACTGTGATAACAGCCTTATGAAGGTTAATATCATGTTGCAACAGTCGTCAATTATTTATACATATTCAATTCAAGCCCTGTTTAAGAACTAGTTTGAACTTTAAAATTTATAGCCTTCAAAGCATTTGCCTTAAATAGATATTTCATTTCCCCTAGTAATGGGCAAGCTAAGGCTTGCTTGTTCTGTCCCACTCTCTTCAGTGAATCCTACAGCACGAATTACAAATCATCACTTTCTTTTCTCCTGAACAAAGCAGTTGCAATGTCATTTATAGAGTGAGGCTCTGAATAGAACTATAGATTATAGCTAATACGTTCTCAACACCTCACACAATTGTGCCAGACTCCTCAGAGATGAAATTTCCACTTTCTGATGCTCTTTGGAAGAGCTGGGTTTTCTTTTGCTGTAAAAACTACAAGCCTAGTTTCACTATTAGTCACTCTAACCATGATATTTCTATGTACTACCATATTGTTCTGGAAATTGCATGAGCATCCTCTCTTAGCTCATCGTCCAAATTTTCATAATACTAGTCAGAATGGTTGAAATCCTAATTTGGTACTTTCTGAGGAAAATGTATACACTGACATAATGCATGTATCGTCCTTCCCAAGCATGTATATTTTAAAGCTTGTTTGCAGCTCCCTTTGGCCAACAGTTTGGCCTGTGTAGAACCCAAACAGTTCTGCTGGGGAAGGTTCTAGCTCTTCTCTATAATTTCCATTAACAGCTGGACTCTGCCCTTTCCTACCTTATAAATAAAAGAGCTTTGGAAAATCTGGCAAGTTCTTGACATGCAGTGAAGTTTTAAAAATTCTTCATTACAATTTAAGAATCCCTACAGGGGAATGATTTTCTGATCATCCAAACTCATGCAAGTCAGGGAGTCTTTTATATTAATAGCATATTTCATTGTTTAAAAATTCAAAAGTGACAATTGATGACACCAGTTAGGAATAATGGAGATGGAATAATCCCAGCAGCCAAAGCAGTGAATGACACACCACCCTGCACAGAGCTTGTTTCAATCCTTGGGCTCTGCACTTTCCTATGCCTGAAAGTATTGCCACAATGGAAAATTTATTGCATTAGAAGGAAAAGACCTTTAATTCTCCATAACTGTCAGTTTCTGCCCAATAAAAGAAATTGCACATTCTGGGGGTATCTATTTATGATTGTCACTGTTGTGCCACCACAGAATTTGGGCAAATCCTCCAGGAACCAGAAAGAAATAATTTGGAGGAATTCCTAAGGAGAAAAGGGATGGATGTAATTATTATGAGACCTCTCCTCTCTCTAAACAAATGTTCTCAATAGCAGTGATAATTTCTTTCAGTAAGGCAAGCTACATCTGAAAGAGTTGAAGCAATGGTCATAATAAGTGTAATAAATCCATGAATACCATCTGAAATGATTCATAGAAACAGCAAAAATTTATGTTTCATCTAAATTGTGTAAACATATAGCAATAAAAAACCAAAAACAACCCAACAAAACCAAACCAAACCAAACAAAAAACACCTTGTACTTAAATTCAAAAATATATACAGAATAATCTGTAAACTGTCAGTGATTTTCACTCTACTAGAAACTATGAGGAATCTGATGATACAATCTTAATTAATTTTGTTTGATTTTATGAACTCTAGTTACTACTATGACCTCTGCTTTGCTTTAAAACTTTCTTTTTTATGGTAGAAAAAGGCACTATCTTTGAATCTTAAACAGGAACATCAAAGACTGTCATCAAAGAGACAGGCTCTTCAGGAAGAACAAAAAAGAGACGAATCACCAACCACATCAGAGGGCTGAGCTGAGCAAGTGAAGGACTGGAAAGACATGCTCTCCCTAAGGATGCTGAAAGGTATCCCAGTAATGGTGATGATACAAGAGGGAAGAATTTGCTGTCAGATACTGTTTTTTGTACACATCTGTAAATCTCCTCAGTTGTCTACAAGCAAAGCTACTGCAAATTTAAGAAGGGTTTTAGCAAAGCTGATTGGTTTATGCCTTTTATTTGATCAAAGAAATAAACCAAGAATCCTACTCCAACAACTTCTGAGTAGTGCATGCAAGGGGTTTGCAGTTATCCTGCAGTAGTGTCAGGTCCACCACTAGTATGAAGAATCTGGAAACTTGCCTGTAGCCTTCCAGTAAGGGGTCATTGGAAAGCAACAGAATTTTCCCCCTGGAAGGTGTTCCCAGTGTGCCAAAGCTTCATGTGGTGTGTATGCTTCTGCTCTCACCATATGGCATTCACAATGTCCCAGCTGACAACAAAAACCACTCATATTCCATACCCATAGAATTCCTTTTCAGAGATTTTTTTTTCTGTCAAAAGAAGAAAATTATACTCTGCCTTCTATCAAAACTTGAAGCATTCCATATGCCAGCAGATGACTATCACTCTCAATCTTTATTGGAATGGGGCCAATTGTGACCAACAATACAGTTCAGAAAAGGCTCCAAAATATTGCACCCATTCCAACTGATTTCCCCCTCCCTTGATATTTCTATTTCAGCTTCTCCCTTTCTTTTTAATAGATACAAGTTTATTTTTCTCCCCCTAAATAACTGTCCAGAATTAATATAAGCCATTCATTCCAACATAGGCAAAAAAATGACCAAACCAGATAAAATCTGACAGAAACACTCACTGTTGGTTCTGTCATTTCCTAGAATCTGAGTTCATATCTTAGCTGTCTTACCAAGTTTTGAGCAAAGCATACTTATGCAAGTTTGAGGGGGAGAAAAAAACCCTTAAAATTTAAGGGATGAATTTCTACTGAGCTGTATCAAGAGCTGCCATTTCAGGAAGTTTTGCTATACTACTGTTCATCTGCCCAGTTCTTGAATCTTGCCTACCTTTTTCCATCCCTACTCTCGTCTGCCTACCTCTGTCATCAGGCCTAAGATTCTCCCTATTTTTTATTGCCACTGAACACAATCTGGCTTATCTTTCATTCTTTAATCCCTCCTTTTCAAAGTAATTCTCCACTCCCTTGTTTTCTTTCCCTTACAGATATTCTGTTTTAAATTAATTGTTCCTAATTCTAGTTCTCACTGTTGTCCTCTGCTCTGTTTCCTTTTGTGTACATCTCCTATGTCCAGGTCCTCACTTGTCTGTGTTTTGATCCAACTTCTTCCCATTGAAGATTAAAAAAAAAAAAATCTTTTTTCTATCAAAACTTAGAAGTGTCAGCAGACAAAAGTTGTTTCTTGGACAAGGAGACAGTCCAGGCCATTTGCTGGAACGTGTCAGAATTTTGTTATTGGATTTTAAAGTTACTACTTACAGTAACATAAATGTGTCATTTTGCTCTCTGTAACTGATTTTCACAAAAATAGCAAGGTACTCTACCTTTCAAAACAGAAGTCCATGAGGTGGCAGTGGCGATGACTGAGATAATCCTGGAGTGAGTGTTAGATCCAGCTGGACAGGAGGCTTCTGAGCTCAGGGGCATCACCCCTGAGCCTTATCAGGATCTGGGACCTGGAAACCCTCATCAGAGAACCAGGTGGTCCCGGGAGCATCTGCAGGAGATTTAAACAGCTCTAGGGAGCACAAGTTCATATGTATAGTAAAGACCCTACTAGAGGAAAAGATACTGAAAAGACTAAAAATAATGACTAATTACTACTAGAAGTAAGAAACCAATAACAAATAGAGAATAGGATACCACAGAGTCTCTCAGTTAAACACCTTAGCTTTTAATGTGGAAAAATATCCTTTTGTTAGTAATATCAATCCTGGAAACACCTTCAACTTTCAAAAACAAATAAATGATGCACCTGAGCAGAAAAACCTCTCTATTCTGAACCATTCCAATTGTTTAATATCATAGGCAGTCAATAAGAGCATCTCACAGTAATGTGTGCAGGGTGTTCTTAGTCCTATAGGTGCACCACTTACCATGGTAATGATTGCCCAGTATAGCAGTGAGATGAATATAGTCCTTGTAAATTTAGTACAATATTTTAAATGTATTTCCTGAAAGCACAAGTCCTTGGTGGTTGTAGGCTGCACATCTCACCACTCTGTGTTCTCATCATGTCAAATCCTTCAAGTGAAGTGACATTACACTCAGTCTGCACTAAACAGTGCTGGTGATTCACTAGACTGCAGTCTTCCTTTTAAGTCTGTACTGAGTCAATACTCTGATAGGGGTTTTTTAAAGAGCACCTTGATGTTGCAGGTCTAAACCTTTGATGGGACCTACTGTTAGGATGTGCCCTCTTTTTGATCATGAAACATTCACAGTAATTTTTCTGAAAGTCACAGTTTGCCTCTTAACCTGGATATCTTGGATAAATTCAGCTCAAGAACAACATGCTGAAAACTCAAATCCTTTGATAGTTACAGTGATAGAAGCCAAGTCACTGCAAGAACTGCATATTATTGATGAAGACTTAAACTAGTGGTGGTTATCTGTACAAAAGGGAATCACTTTTGGTGATTCCATCCTTAACTGAGTACTCATTGTGCTCGCTGCATCTTAGAGGTGTTACGAAAAATAATAATTTCAGTCATTGTGAAGGCATTGCAGATTTTTATGCAAGAGCTGCCAGGTAAGGGCTAAGTACTATTATGTTGCTTACAATATTATAATCGCATTCTTTTTTTTTTTTTTCTTTTTTTTTTTTTTCTTCAGTAATGTCCAGTTATCTTTGCACATGTTTCAAAATACAGTTCACAGGCAGCTAGGAAGTAATTCTCTCCACAGACTTGGAAAACAGGGCATTAAAATATTTTAATTCAAAAATGTGGCATATAAATTCAAAACCTTGACTATCTAGGAAAATAATTAAAATAATCTTATTATGCTTCCTATTTTGCATGAAATAAACATTGTCAATATATCATATTTAGAAAATGAAGATGTAAAATGTTTTTTGTGGAAATAAATAAAAAAGAGCTTTCTAGAATCTTTAAGAAGACCAGCCTTTCTGAATGGGAATGAGTCATCTGTAATCACACATCACATCTAAGCAGTTCTTTGTCAGGTGTATAGGTTTAATTTCCTGCTGGATTATTAATTCTGTCCGATATCAGGGGTGGGGGGTAGAAGGGAAGGAAATTTCTTTGAGCCATGAGAATTTTTTTGCTGTCCTTCCTTCCCTCCCCCTTCTCTAAAACTGTCATTTCGATGGCTCATATTTTGGTCTATTACAGTGCCAGACACTGAGAAGCAGCAATAGTATTTTTACAGTATTTTTTCTGTTCCTCTGCTGAAATTCAAACACAATTCATGATTTTTTGGGTTTTTTTTAAACATTGTCTTAAAAAGCAAAAGAACATGTAATTTATTAGGGATCCAGAGCAAGCTATATGTCTGCTAGGATCTCTGGCCATTTTAAATCTCTGAAGCAGACTGCAGGGAACAACTACAAACAAGTGTGAGACTGCATAAAGTGTGACACTTCTCCAGCTGTTAGGAAGGCATGATGGAGACAAAAGTTTGGAGGGACTTTGGTTAAAACCTTTCCAAAAACCAGTCAGGGAGAAGTGATGAAAGGTGAGTTCTCTCCCTTCCTCCTGCTGAAATAAAATGTATGTGTTAATAAGTGTTATTCTTAGGTCCTTCTTAGACCTTTTGCATCTTTTTCTTAAGATTAACAACCTTTCTAAAAAAAGGAATAAAATCAGGTACTGGTGCTGCAAATATAGCTTCCTTTGATCCTGAAAAGATTCAGAATTTTCTGAGCTGTCAGAAATAACTGAGTGAATGAAGAGTTGATCTTTCAATTATTCAGACCTCAATTATGACTGGACTTTTCCATATTGCCTGTCTGAACATCAAGGAGTCAGATTCTAGCTGCTGGGGCAGCCCTGAAGAGAGAATATTTTCTATGTAACAACCTTTTCAATAACTTCAATTATTACCTACAAATAGAGGTATTTCTGAATTGCTGTGAATTTTCTGAATTTTCTTTGCCCTTAATTTATATTTTATAGTTCCAAAAGCAATGGCTAGAATCTGGATCTGTCTCTCACACTGCACAATTGGAAAAACTACTCAGAAACCTGCATGAACTTAAAAAATTTCACAATACTCCCAAGGCATCCATTTTCCCCCTATGTACCTGAAAAGGCGCTTCTCAGAACATTAGGGTGTCTAATCCTCTGGTAAGTGCTAAGTAGGCTGCTGTTTTTCAAGCAGAAAGAGCTGTTCTTTTCCCTCTCCCACATTGCCCTCCAAGAAACGTGGTTTTCATAAGAGCAAAATGGAGACTTTATTTGAAGTCTCTATAAAGGAACACACAGAGAATGAAAAAAAAAAAAATCAATATGAGCCCCTTTGGTAGCTGAAATTAGATGCTTCATAATGCTGTGCCAATCTCCCTGAGCATCGTGTACTTCACCTTCAGTGCCTTTTCACTTCTTTTTGTCTATTACCTTTGAGAATAAAATACAGTCTTAGAGTGTTTGTTTTTCTGAATTTTTCAAATGCCTTAGGACTTTCAAAATTAATTATTAGAAAAAAAGTAACATCCCAGATCAATGATTGGAGTCCCTTTGTAATGGAATGCTCCCACATTAGGTGTTCCAGGTTTAGTCAGAGAGCATGTTTTGGTTATATTCTAAATCAACTAAATCAGTAGCTTTTATGAAAGCTCATTGCTAAGGAAGACACACAGAGCAAGCAGAAATAGTAGGAGTGATATGCTGCTTTGAGACTGGCTGAGAGAAAATTATATTGAGATATTCCTAAATATATTAGCACTGTACTGATGAAATCCCTCTAAATGGGAGTACTGAATTTGTAGTGGCTGCCACAAAGTACTTTTGAATGGTCAGCTGGAAAGAACACTATCAAGCCAAACTTAGGATAAATTTCTTTACTGAAAGGGTAGTCACACACTGAAACAGGCTTCCTAGAGAGGTGGTTGATGCCTCTTTTGGTGCCCTAACTTAGGGTGTCCAATACTTAGGTGGCATTTGGACAGTGTCCTTAAAACTCTGCTTTAGCTGTTGGAAAGCCTGAGGTGTTCAGGCAGCTGGACTAGTAATAGGTCCCTTCCAACTGAAATAGTAGTTCTGTTTGATTCAATTTGATTCAATTAAATTAAATTCTATTTCTTAGAATATGCTATTTAAAACATTGTATTTAGCAGTCCTTCAGAAGTGCAAGCAAACTA
>VWZN01005447.1:43207-67552 GCA_013396955.1 Regulus satrapa | reverse complement strand
AAAAAAAAAAAAAAAAAAAAAAAAAGGATTTTTCTTCTATGTAGAAAATCAAAGGGAATACAAGAGGATAAAGGAGGGCTTGAGGACGGAAGCTGTGACCCAAGCACCATTAACAACACAGTAGCTGCTCTGAACTAAATCTGCATTTCTCTTATCCTATTAACTGGGAAGGTTAGGTTATATTTACTGCTTGCTCCAATTAAACAGCAGCACAGAGGAGCACCACCTCCAGATGAAGCCTCTGTGCCAGGTTTTTGTGTGATTACTGCTGTCCTCCCCTTCTTCCTCCTTGCTCAAACTGTGACCTGGGGAGCCCACCTTATCCTTCTCTGCCCTGGGCTTGTTGGGGGAAAGGCAGTGCACACCCCAGTTCTGATTGTATTTAATCTTCTCTTACTGGCTCTGCGAGCATGTCACCAGGAAAGATGGAAAAAAGCCTCTTCTCACTGAATTGTAAACTGCAAACAGGGTAGCTGGGGAGGGAGTCATAGAATTACCTTGAAGTATATTTTAGTGCCATCTTCAATTTAGGATATTCAAGAAGTAGCAGAAATTTTAGAGAGGGCTTGACACACACAAATGTCTCCAGTGAAGGAAAATAAGTTCTTTTTCAGCTTCCTCCCTGCTACCCATAAAACAGCTGCAGTGGGAGTGAAGATCTTTGAAAAAGATCATACCCCCCCAACCTGGAAGGACCTTGCTCATAATTTCAAAATAGAAAAGAACGACATGCTTGAGCATTAATTTGGATTTTCAATTGCTGAAAAGCTTCACTTTCCAAGAGATCAGGTCTGGCTCTCCTGGGTTCTCTAGAGGGCCGAAGAGCTCCTTATCACCTTTTCAATACACTGCTGGAGATGGCAGCCATCCCTATGCACCAGGTTTCTTTTATTATGATACACATTTATTTTATGTTTAGGATAAAGTAATGAACATCACAGATTACCCAGCAAAGGTGTGTTGCTGTTACACCTCAGTGAGGACAGCCCAGGGTAGAAAAACAGCTCAGATCTTGCTCCAGGTAACTGGAGGGACTATGCAATTGTGCAGAGAAAGGCACAGTGGGATCAAGCCGGTATCTCAGCCTGCAAGCCAGCGTGAGATTTAACAGCCTAATGTAGTACCTACAATGCTGTTCAATGCCTGCCCTGTTAAGAACTGCAAGGATTGTGCTGGTGAGGAAAGTGGAAGCAGGATTAGGCCAAATGCCAAAGGCTTATGAACCAGGATTAGTATGTGCAGTCTTCTTCTACACCTTGAAGAGCCAAAACGGCCATTATGTTTATTTCTTCTCGAGTCTACCTAGAAGGTATTTGAAACAGCACAGCTAAAGTTGAGCAGAATTTCTGACTCGTACTCACAGACATAATTTCTCATGAACAGGCTGCGATCTGCTGAGCGCCTCTAACAGAAGATGGCTGCTGTGTCAGACTTGGATGAGAAAGCCCATCCTGATTACCCCAGTCTTGTTACAAGAGAATTTGTAGCATATTTCCCTTGAAACAAAGAAACATGGCACGTAAGGCAGCCAGAGACCGGCAGCATTTCTCTCCCTCAGCTAGTGAGTGTTATTATCTTGGAAGGCAGCACTGCCATCTGGGGATGGAAAAACAATATTTCAGTCACAGTTACTGTCTCAGGAGGGGGGTGGTGGTGGAAACATGGAAAAATAAATAGAAGCTTGCAGTAGCTCACAATGATTTTCTTAGAGTATACATGAATCAACAATCCCCTCTTGGATTATTGCTCTCAAATTGGTTTACATTATTTTTCCCTTTAATATAAAGGTTCTACCCTTCCACAGGCATAAGTGGGGTCTCGCCTTTTCAATGTTTTTATCATTTAAAACTGGCTACGTGGTGAAAATACTCAGCTATGAATTCCCTGTAATTTCTTGAATTACAGTATTATTCCCTTTTTGCTCACTTATACCAGTAAACAAGGGAAGAAGTGATGTGCTGAGCCCAGCTAATAAACTGTTCCGGAGGCCAGTCTGTGGTCTTTGAAATTCACAACAAATAATAATGCAGACATTACCATACCCATATCTTTTGACATCCTACTGAGTCTACTGTCATTTTCTTTGCACACAGCATTTATTCTGAAACATGTGTTTTATTCCTGGGAAAATTGCTGTCCTTTCTTCCATCTCATCTAAGTCTGTCAGGATTTCCTTCTGTTTCACTAAGAGAGAAATTCCTGCACATACTTACATAGCTAATTATTTCTCTGATCTTGCCTAAAATCCATGTAGAATATAGACCTGGCAGTCTTAAAGAAAACCCACAACCTCAAAAACACAACCCCCTCTAGATCCAACAGTCAGCAATGTGATTTATCAAGAATTATTATATGCTGGCATGTAGCCAGCTGCTTCTGATACCTTGAATTGCCTGTATGTTTTTAGTATTTGTGTGCTCATATTGAGCGTGATGTCATTAGAAGCATAAGCTGACCTAAGACCACACAGGGGCTAGAAAGGTGATTCTTGTTCTGTCTCTGCCCTTAACCTCATGCTTCCATCCTTCCATTGAGTTGGGTCAGCCAAGAAAATTGACCTTGCTGAAAAATTTGTGCTTCTTTTTAATTTTTAATTTTCTGAGTTGAATTTAATCTTCAGCCAGATCTGATCCCTGTGAACACTGGCACAAGGGAAAATTGAGATCCTGCAGTTAAAATTGCTATTTTGAGAGGTAGTACAAGATATGTATCTGCTTACACTGAACACAGAACCACATCCTCCCACATGCAGCTTACAAATCTAATAACTGAGTCATATCTGAGGTATCACATCTCATGTTTAAGTCCAGAAAACTATAAACATATCTCATGTTTAAGTCCAGAAAACTATAAACTATAGCATGAAAATTCTGATAGCTCATGAGTTTTCTTAATTTTTTCTTTGGTGATTTTTTTTTTTTTTTTTTGTAAAACATATAGAAGGAACCTTTGTTATATGCCCAAAACCAACAGAAAACAGGGACAGGACTCTAAAGACTTTTGGGTTCTATTATAGATTTTATGTAGATTGTAATCTTATAAATAGATTATATAAGCACACTCAAATAGATCACCCAAGCAATATTATTCAAACAGACTCACAACTAACTTTTTATTTGCAATTTTACAGCAAATAACTACCCTCTGCTTGAAGCCACTTCATTTACTAATAAGTTGCTATTTTAGTGAGCCCATATATCTTACCTCTGCTGAAAGGATTCTCCTGCAGTAAATAGAAAACATGTTTAATTTTGTCTTAGAAACATTTACTTTTTACACAATTTTCATGAAGAAATGTTTCATAATAAATGCCAAAGACTTGCTTATGTTTATGAAATACATCTGTCATCAGATAGATTTACTTTCTCACAGGATAGGAATAATTCGGTGCAGCATTTGTGCTGTCAATCTATTTAGCAGTATGCTTAAGAATTAAGGATTGCTTAAGTGACCAGAGTCATGTTCAATTCAAATGTGACTCCCCAGCACAACTGGGTCCAGATGTTCCAGCTGTGGCAGCCTCCAAGCCCTCAGCTGCCAGAAATTATGAAGAAAGGACAATTAAGGTCTGCCCTCACAGCTGAAATCCAGTCTGCAAGACTACTAGGAGCAACAGCCTGCCCTCTTTTCTCATGTCTTCTGTAAATATGGATGGGGTTTTGTTGACAGGGATCATATGAAGATTTTGAAACCTGACATTAAGTCTGGTCACCCTTTGTGCACAGCATTCCAAAGATAGCGGCTGCTACTGAGGCTTGCCAGAATTTTATGTACTTTCATAAGTATGTAATTTTGCTCTAATGTAAGACATTAAAATGTTGCTTTTATATGGACAACAACAACAAAAAATATTTCTGGGCTTCAGGTCAATATTTCTGGAATAAAAATTAAATGTACTTGATAAGGTCCTCACAAGGTTTGTTCATTTTTAACCAAGCTGCCAACAACATTGCCTCTCAGGTACAGCAGAGCAAGCTTTGGCCACTTTATACAGAAATTAATATTGAGCACTAACACTGGACAGCATCCTATCATCTCAGGTCAGCTTAATGGCTTTTCTGTTTGAAAGTCTCAAAACACTTTTGAACCCCGAAAGACGCAGGTGATATATTCAAAACTACCCAGGGGTTTTGGACACCCAAATCTCATTAATTATAATGGAAAAATTGATATTTCAACCCCTAGAGGCAAGTCTGAAAAACTCAGCCAGATGGTATTCTTATTAAAGCACAGAGCTGGGAGTTAAAAGCTGCTGTGAAGAGCTTCACAAAGAAAACAGCGATGTACACTAGAACAATTAGCATTACCGGACTTACAAAAAACACCCAAACAAAACAGGTGTATGGGTACATAATTTGCTATAGTCTGCTTTACACTTGGCAAAACTTAAAAGCACAGGCATACAAGTCCTTAGAGCTTCTAAGTTTTTTGGGTTTTTTTGGCCTGTAAAATCCCTTTAAGATAATTTATTCCTCTCTGTTGAACTTATTTTACTTCTGCAGCAGCACCTATGAAAGTGGTTTATACATGGCTGAGTTTTATATTTTTACTTTAAAACAATTCTAATCATCATTATTTACTGAGGACAATCCATGTGGAAAGAAACTATACCTTTTTCTCCCACTAATACTTTAAAGTTTTTGTTTCGACTTAGTGAGTGCAACTTTTGAAAGCTCTATGCTAGAATCACTTTAGATGGACTACAAACTGATTTGTGCCTCAAGGAATAAGAAAAAAACAACAGGAAAACCCCAAACCAAACAAAAAATGCCCAACCATCAAGCTACCTGATAACATAAAACAAGCTTGTGCCCTCTGTTTTATGGGAATCAAGGAATAATAAAAGAAAAAAATAAAAGGATATTGAAAAAGAAAAATCTAGAGAAGGAGGAAGTTAGAAAATGTTTTCAAATCTATATTTTATTTAAAATTAGACAGACCTTCCACAAAATACTGTGGAGTGACCAGCTAGACACAGATCTAATCAGGACTGGAATAACTGCTTGATTTAGATAGGAATATTAAATTTGTTTAGCACAGAATCAGTTCAGTTGCAAAAGACCATTGAGATCATCAAATCCAATCTATACCTAGACCTTTTACCACCTTGTCTACTCAAGAAGATCTGTTCCATAACCTTGCTGGGCACGAAGGTCAGACTGACAGGCCTGTAGTTTCCTGGATCCTCCTTCCAGCTCTTCTTATGGATGGCCATCACATTGGCCAGCTTCCAGTCATTTGGGACCTTCCCAGCGAGCCAAGACTGATGAGAAATGATGGAGAGCATCTTGGTGAGCTCTTCCACCAGCTGTCTCATCACCCTGGGATGGATTCCATCTGGTTCCATAGATTTATTAGCGTCTAAGTGGCACAGCAGGTAATAAACAGTTTCCTCCTGGATTTCAGTGAGGTTATTCTGCTGCCTGTTGCCATCTACCAGCTCAGGAGGTCATCTGCCCTGAGGCCAACCTGTCTACTTGTTGAAAACTGAGGCAAAAAAAATGTTAAGTACCTCAGCCTGTCAGAATCAGAGCATACATTTTCATTTGACATTTTGACCCTTCAACTGGAATGAAAGCTTGTTAAGAGTCAATGGTAGCACAGCTCTTGAGCTGCCACAGTTTTGCAGAGTGGAAGGGCATTTCCTCCTGGAGACCAGGTACAAACTCTGGGAGCATCAGGGCTTGTGTTGTTCATAATCCATACAACTACTGCTCTCCTATAACCACTGTAAAAGAATAAGGCACATTTTGTTTCAGAGATTATAGCTCAAGGATTTGCTACATGTCTACATCCTTACTGTTTTAGAGCAGAGAACTTGTTCTCTTATCTCCTTTGCCCCATATTACAAGATATTGCTGGACCCTCAAAAATCACAAGAGTAAGACACATTTTTATAAAAAAAAAGATACTAGATTTTAGAAAATTTCTGTTTTGGATTGTGGTCAAAGCATTCATAGTCTATTAGTTCTGTTCATCTTCTACACACCAATGCTTTCACATCTGAGTCCCAATCCTGGCAAGATAACATCTTGTAAGACACAGTGACTTCCAGGATCTTTGAAATGACACTTTCTTGCTGGGAACAACATTTGTTCTGAAAATGAGGGACCAGTGAAGATGACAAACCACAGGTGGGGTGAATTATTTCATCTGCATTACATGAACATTGCACTCTTTATTGGTAAAATAGGAAAGGGGTATGTGCAGGGTATTCCTCCAGAGCTGAATGGAGTATCCAGATCACGGTGTACCTTTTCTGAGGAAGCTGCTGGTTGTGGGATAGGTACAAAACTCTCCATGGAATAGTGAAACCAAGTCACAGCTATAAAAAGCTACACCTATAAAGCACACCCATAGGACCTATGTTTAAAGCATTGTCAATTTTACACAGCTGTAGTAAAGGAGCTGTTAAAGGACTTTGGGAAATGGAAGAAGAATGTGTCACAGAGAAGTAAAAGAGTCTCCAGAGAAGTAGCCAGCTGAAGGGGAGATGAGAAGATGGAAGCTGGACTTTTGCCCTGTCCCAGGGGTGATGAGCAAATAGGTGGAGAGTGGACAGTGGAAGAGCATGAGGACAAGTATCAGCATCTCACAAATGTCTGGGTCAGCATAGGGTGTTGGACAGGCCTATAACCAGACAGTCTATGTCTGCTTTTTTGTAATTTGCTGCTGTGTCAAGATCTGTATATTTTCATTAGTGAGAGCAAAGTGGATGGCTCTGTACATCTCTCTATTAGCATCCTGGTGGGTCTTTAAAGAATTCAGAGAAGCCAGTGCTCTGAATAATATGGAGCTCATTAAAAGGATGAAGTGAAGGATTAGTTCCTAAGAAAGAAGGAAACTCAAGCATTTTCAAAGGGAAGTATTATTGAGGGTTACCTTCAGGCTGGTCCCATGTATAAAAGTTTGGTCATGGATGGAGCCAAACCTGCAGGCTGTTCAGACCAGGCAAGACTTAAGAGCTGATGAAGTCAGAGCAGTGGTGACCCAGTAACTGGATCAATAGGGGATGTGCAACTAATATCACTGGGACACCACATGGAAGGATGTGTTATAGCTTCTCTGTTTAATTTTTTTTTGGGGTTTTTTTTTTTTGTTTTTGTTTTTTTTTTTGTGTAGGATACTATTTTTTTCAAACCAAAAGTTTCTTCAAAATGTCCCAATTTATAAATTATATGTGATTTTCTCTTAAGAAACCATATAAAATAAGTGGAATGTTTCACACAAGCAGGTTTGTAATGGACACACCAATGCTGGCTGAACTGTATCAGAGGATATCTAGAGGAATAAGAAACAACTCCCAGAGGAAAAAAATGCCCTCCCAGCCTTGACTTTTCCTGAAATGTAGCAAGAGAAAGTTTTCCCTCATTCTGGTAAGCAGCCTTGCCTGAGGCCATTGTTCCAGCTACACTGCAGGGGAAAAGCCTGGAGGAAGCATCACATGTCCCAGCCTGCCCTTTCTAATATGTACCCCTTTTGTTAAGAAGGCAGCTTTAATTGAAAATGCGTCTGCTTTGAAAAGAACAAGGGTCATGATCTTGCTCCACAGTGGGAGCCTGCAGGAAAGAGCTGGCCTAGCTTTGTTAAAATGCTTTTCTCCATGAGGTGGATGCTGTCTCTGCAGTGTCCAGTCCTGCTCATATGCCCCTCACTCCTCATTTTTTTGTGGCTGTCCCAGTAGAAATAAGTTCAGCCAAGACACCTCTTAAAGACAGCTTTCTGATGAAGGTGAAGCAAGGCATGAAGAAAGGCAGACACCTGCATGCAGGGATGCACGTGTGTGGATCCTCTGTGTGCACCCCAGTCAACTGGGTTCAACCACTCTAAAATAGCAAAGGAATTTTCAGGTGCTCATGCTACATGTACTATTTGTAAGACCGTCTGAGCTTATGCTATCCTAGCAATTTTCAGTTGCATGATGGCATTTTGCCCAAACAACAGCAATAAAGCAGCAAATCTAGCTAAGGATTAAGCCTTCCTTAGACTGTGAAGCTTCTGAAAGCTGTGGAAAAAAAGAATGGAATTCATGGTCCCATTACCAAATCTTGTGTTAATTATTATTTAAGCTATAACCCAACTAAACAAGGCATTCAGAGGCTTTTATCCTGAAACTGAAAGGACGTGTTCTTTCAAAAACCTAACACTTTAATGACCTTGAAGCTGATCATTGCCTTGTTACATGGGTGTAATACAGAGCCCCTCTGACAGTGCAGACAGACTTGTCTGCCAGAGAGCTGCCTGCAGGAGGCCTTTTAAAAAGAGATCTGTACTCCTCAAACAGCCAGGGAAAGTAGCAAGAGGATTAGTGACACCTCATTTCTCCTGTCCGCTACAATCAACTTGGAAAGGAGTGCTTTATTCTTTCGAAGACTAAGTTGTGTGGGGTAAATTGATTCTTTTACCCTAAATCTTTCTCTGGTGGCAGGAGCTGAGCTGATTTCCTCCAGGTACCCAGGAGTGTCATAACAGGCTGCCTGTAGTTCCATTACGGTGCTCCCGACACCTCTTGCTGATGGCAGAGGTAGCAGCATTTACCTGTTGTTTTTTTCCTGACAGAGAAATCACAACAAGTCAATCACTTTCCTTGGGAGGGTAGCAGCAGGAAGACAGGAACATTGCTTCTGAATTAAAGCTATTCTGAAGAATTTTACTGTTCCCTTGCGCTAATACTGGAGGGCCAGCTTGTTAAATGGCATAAATCTGCACAGTCACAACATCACCTAAGCTTCTAAACAAAAGGTTTTGTTTCCACTCGGAAGAGACACCTGACCCCTGCCATGAGAATATTTCTACATATCACACTAGTAAACCATTGACAGTTGAGATCACAGTAAAAATTTTGCTGATGAAAAGATTAATGTGAAAAGAGTGACTGACAGCACAACATTGACTTTGCTCAATCAAAAGCAAATATAATGTATCCACCATAACCCAAAGTTCTTGTGAAAAGCAACACATTTGTAACTCATGTGTTAAAACAGCAGCAGATACAAATTAACTGACTGCTACCATTTGAGAAATAGGATAGAAGCATTTTAGTTGGAAGTAAAGTTTGTGAGATTTGCTTTATATTCTCCTTATTTGGTTTGATTGTCTGAATCTGAGAGGTCCTAGTTCAACAATGAATTTGAGTTCACTTCTAGACTTTGATAAAGCAAACAGAACTCTTGTAGAGCCTTTGGGCTGTCAATCCATAGCCCAGAAAGGCAGCCTTTCCATTAAAATTCAGAAGTTATATCTACTCTGACCTTTGAGGACCTTCTTGATTGCCTCTAAAGTTTAGGCACTGTCTATCCTGACTGTGAATTTGCTCCATTTGAAGAATCTGACACCACAAGTGCCTGAGAGTGTCTCAGAATTGGGTGTCTTATGATGTTGTGAATGAATTCAGATGTTGCCAGAGGACACCCGCCTCTTCCCTGCCCCAAGCCCCACTCCTGGCTTGTGCAGAGATAAGTGCACTCACGAGAAGAGGCAGAGGGGGCTGAACTGCCTTTAGTGGTGCCTATGGAGGGATGTGCAGACAAAACCAGCCTCAGAACAGACCCCTCTCAAGAAGAGCTGGACCATAGTAATTTAAGTGCAAATTAGAGAAGTAGCTATCAAATTAAATAAAGCCATAATTCTAGTTAACCAGCTCTTTGGCCAGTTAAAAATTCAAGGCAGCATTTTCGCCCTGTAGTTTTGCAATCTAATTTGAAAGACATTTATTCCCTCCCTGCTCTACTTCAACCAACCGTGACGATCATCAAACAGAAGTTGTTCAGCCTCATTGCATGAGATGAGCTGTCTGGCTCACAAGCAGTCAAACCTTCTCCTCCCCTCCAAACTCTTTTCTAACTGAACTATTGATCACTCTTTTTATTACAATAGTTTAAAGGTGTAGAAAAGTAAAACATCAGAGTGTAACCTGCAACCTTTTGGTGACTTTGCCACAGGTGTAAGGGGAGGAGGTAGAGAAATGACAGGGGATGGGGGGGAACACAGATTTTGAAATGCAGATTAATCACAATGGTTATTCTTACAGCAAATTTCCATCTGTGCCTGTGCCTAGTTCTCATTTTATGTCACTGTTATTATCACTCCCTTCAGCTAGGGAAGGAGGAGCCCTGGGTTTTGATTCAGACTTTTAATGAGAGCAGAACAGAAAAGAGCTGAAAAGAGCAGAAGGTACCCATATGGGTGAGATCAGTGCCCAGAGAGATAGTGGTGTAAATTAAATTGCTATAGCTAGTCCTTCAAGCAAACTGGGTCTGGGAGGTTTCCCAGTATACTATTGCAAGGAACAACTCTAGCCACTCATTTAGAATATAAAAAGTGGTGCTGCAGAGGTAAATAAAACCTAGTAGAAATAAAGGAGGTGAGCCAAAGGACACAATCCCTTTTGGAAACAAAGAAATGTAGGTTACAGTGCATTATATAACCTGCATTAATGATATAATGAGACATGAATAAAAATAAAGAATAACGCAGACCAAGCAAATTTTTGTTTGAGTCACAACCCTATCATTAAGAAGCCTCTATCAAAGCAAATTTTTTTTTGTCCTAGGAGAAAATGTTATAGACTTCTCAAGGAAGGGGAAGTGAAAGCATCAGACTTGAGGTAGAAATAAGGCACCTGAATTAATAATTCTGTAATTACTACTTGCAAACAAGACAAACAAAGACAAACATGACACAGCATATCAACCAAATGATGTGCTGGTCCTCAAAGAGTCCTCCAGTATATTTAGAGCTATAGAGATATCAGAAAAATGATGTAAGAGAATTTTAACCTGTAATTTACACAGACAAAGAAAACAAGATACCCTGTTTAAAAATCAGCAAGAGAAAGATATACTATAGTCTTCAGTTTTTCTCTATGCTTCATATACATTTTCCTACCAGACCTCATCAGCAATACAGATGTTTTCATTTCCATATGTTCAAAATACCTGACTCACAATGGAAATGCTTCAGATTGAGCAGATGGAATATACTTTTCCTGGACTGGCAGAGGATTAAAGACTTGAGCTGTTGGAAGAGACTAGCAGAACTTGGCTTGCTAAGCTAAACTGTTTGAATGATGAGGGTGGATAAGACCCCTATCTAATAATATGTAGGGTGGGGGAAGAAAGAATAAATGCAGAGACACTGGAATTTTTAACTCAGAGGCAGTACTGGCACAAGAATAAATGATTATAAAGCAGTCATGAATACATTTAGACTTGAAATGAGAAAAGATTTCAAACCATCACAGGAGTAAAGCAGCTTTACAATGGGAAAAAGTAGTGTTAAAGATAGAGCTTAAGAGCTATTGTTTAATGAATGGAATTGAACATGACAATGATAAGAAGAGAATAAAACCACGAATGATTCCTTCTAGCTAACTTTTTGCTTTAAAAATCCCTTTGATTTTTTATACAGTGCTAGATAAAAACCAAATAAACACGTTTTCTTTAATTATCACCTGTAAATTATTTTCTGAATTGCATTAATATGAACACTGAAGAACACTGATTATCTATTAATTAAAATGCAAATGTAATGCTAATAGTCACCTTTCATTTGCCGCATCTCACAATTGCAATATCTGAAACCAATCTAATATAATGGGAGTCTATAAAAGAGCCAACAGTTTTACTTGCTTAGTATTTGCTGGATAGTAACAAAGGGTTCCAGGAAGATATAAATTACATTGCTTGATGAAGAAAGGATAGAACTTAAAATTAAGACATGTGCCTCATTGTAGAGATCACTGTCCCTGGATAAGTAATACATAAGAATCAATGTGCTCCTTTCTTTTCCCCCTCCTCATTTTTTCCCTTAATGAATCACAGCATGGGATACCACAATGACCCTTATTGTAAAAAAATTGCTCTGGTGGACTGATGTATGGTGTTACCAGGATAAAACCAGACAGGGATTTGCCTCAGCTACTTAATTAATAGCTCTACTAACACAGCTATCAGATTCAGCATCCACACACACATAAAAACATGTTAACCCTTTTCTAGATGCCCTTCCTCATCCTCAGCTCCATCACTGGATTCCAAGGAGACTTCCTGTAGCAGGAAAGCACTTATAGGCAGAATCTCCTCTTGATAGGCCCAGGCTGTTTTCATGCAATCTTCTCTTCACACAAGAGGGATCATAGGGCAGTACAGAGGACTCCCTTAGAGACGAAACATTCTCACCCAGCCATAACATGGAAACCTCTGAAAGCCACTGCAAATAGATAGATCCTCTACCTCAAACCTAAAAGAAATGTTTTTTTTAAACTTTTCTACAACAATAGAGTCCACTAAGAACCAATGGAACATTGTTGTTTTCAGACAGAAATCAAATACATAAACAACACTGAAATCAAGTCAATGTCTCTTTCTTTAGAAATCCAGTTGTCTTATCTTGTTCTGCACAGTTAAGTAATAGTTTGTTATATAGCACATTACACAGTTATATGGTTATAATTTAAATAGTCAAACTATTTTATAGTATATTGAGAATACATTTATGCTGCTTTATGCAAAAAGCTGGTAACTGTGGTTCAAAATGAGGTTTTGAATAAGTTCTTTGAAATCCTAGGAGGCATATTCAAGTGTTAAGGACAAAGCTTAAAAAAAATAAAAAGAAAAAAAAGAAAAACAATCACTTCATCCATAATGTCTATATTACTTTCATAGTGCTTAGTTTAAGTGCTTCAACAATTTTTGTTATTACCTTCTCAGTGTAATATAATCTCAATGTTCACTAGACCATTCTTGTAACATTTCAGAGGAACCTCTAATATAACAGTTGTATCTATCATTAATGAATAAAACTGTGAGTCTCAAGCAAATGAAAAATTCTGGAATTAAGAAAATTAGGAAAAATTAATGAGGACTTTCATACTTTAGAAAGAAGTATGAAAAGTCATGATCTCCGGGAAACTTAAGGACTCCTACTCAAAATGTTATATAAGAGCAGGGAAATCCAAACCCGGGTATTACCAAATGTGAAAGGCATGAAGAAAAGAGAAAGACTTCAAAGGAGAAGCATTGCAAGACCCAGAGCAATTGATTTAAACAAATCAATGGCTAGCCTTCTCCTTTTCAGTGCTTCCTTCCTGTGGCAGAAAGTGACTGAAGGAAAGCCTGAAAGCAAGAATTCCTGAAAGATCAATATGTAGATGTTGGAGAAGTGTCAGTGAACCAGAGCAGACAGCATTACACAGCTGATAAATGAAGAAGGGGTTTAAGAAACTGTTGACTGTAATGGGATCTGGAGTAGTTCCTCAGACTCCAAATCACTAGCACATTTTCCCTGGAGGGTAGTGGGGAGCAGGGAAGTCAGGGATCACTTCAGGCAAATAGCTAGAACAAAGAGTGAATGCTGCTACAAGCATACCCTGGGTATTGCTTTGGGGCAGAGGTTCCACAGAGATGGTTGCTGCAGCTGCGACCAGAACCTTAAAACAGGTTATACTAAGACACAGAGGTTAACAAGATTGCCTCAGGCCGCATTAAGCTCCCTCTTCTGGAAAGCAGAAAGTTCAGTGCTACAGCTTTATTCTCACTGCCAGAGCCTTCACTGCTGCGACTACATTAAAAAAATGGTGCTAATGGGATGTGCTTATCTGATCCGTGGGGAGCACCCAATCGATTTTTTCTGTATGTTACAGCTTTGATGCCTGTTTCCTCCTCTTTGGTTAATGTCTTCTCAAATTATACCATTGACTCGCTGCTTGAAGTGCGCAGCTCCTTTCTTCACTCAGATATTTTTGCTTGGCTTTTACCCTCCTGTTCTGCTCCAGATTCTTAAAAAATAAGTCCATGTATTTGGCTTCATTTTTAATTGGCCTCTTGCATCCATGCCTTCCGAGAAATGTTTTGACTGACATGCTCTCTATCTGATTCCCATACTGTATAAAGGGACACTCACCAAGGTGGTCACCTGGCCCAACCTCCCTGCTCAAGCAGGGCCACTCTAGAGCACAAGGAACGAAATTGCGTCTGGATGATTCTTGAATATCTCCAGTGAAGGAGACTCTACAATCTCTCTGGGCAGTCTGTGCACAGTTGCCTGCACTGGAAGGGAGTTCTTCATCATAATCAGGAGGAACTCCCTGTACTTCAGTGTCTGCCAGTGCAGGATCTCCACTTTGATTTGTATGCAACTGATTTTTTGTATTTCTCTGTTAGAGTGGGCAAAAATCAAGAAACTACTTTGAAGGTGATTTGGTAAATGGCCAAAAGAGTTTTCCAGGACATCCACGTAAGTTCTTTTGTGGACTTATGATGATTGTTGAATTACTTTCTTTCTCTTGCTAAACACCTTTTATACTGTGCAAGACCAACAACAGAAGTTCCTTATGTACTGAAGACACAATGTAATTCCAGTTAAACCTGAACCACAATCATGACAGAAACCTATTGTTCTAAAGTAACACTTTCCAGAAATACAACTGAACACTGCATACTGCAAAGGGATAAAGAAACAAAATTAGATGGTAATTTACTGGGTTTTGCTAAGCCACTTTACGAAGGGAAAAAAAGAACAATTCACATAAATGAAAGCTTGGCAGTTCTCCTTGGGCCATTACATTTCTCAATTAGACAAAATACAAATGAAGAGATGCATCAGAATTTTCTGAAATAAGTAGACAGCATATTTTCATTTGGCCTTCTTTCTAAATGAAATCTATTAGTAATTAGTAATATCACAGTGATGTTTTAAAGATAAGCCTACCTAAATACCTAAAAATTGCTTCACAACTCTTCAAGAATTAAAACCACACAGGCTGAGCAGCCTCTTAGGAAATGAATCCCGTTACTATGCTAACTCCAAAGTTTTCTTCTCCTACCAATGCATTCTTCTATACTTTGCTTCTATGTCTGAACTCCAGTTCTCTAAAGTATTTCCCTCAAATGCCTCATCCTCGTGACACATTTATCATCACACAAGAGTACTAGCTTGAAAAACAGAAAATGTTTCACAAGGCAAGAATTGTTTCTAAACAAGGGTAAAAACAGTAGACTACAATTAAAGAAAACATATCACTAGTAAGTCAAATCAGACCCATAGTCAATAAATCTCTTGGAAAGGTGAATGAATAGGAAAATAGATTCTCAATCTAAGTAATAATAAATAATAATAAAGCAGAATAGAGATATGGCCACATTTTCAGTGACTTTCAGCAAAGCATCCAGTTGAAATTTCATGTCCCAGACTGATGAGTAGGTAACTGTATGTAAACTTTTGGGCACAACATTCTTAGTCTACCCTGATGCAAGGCTTATTTATACCTCTTATCAAAACAGGCAGAGTCCATGAGCTAATCAGGATTTCTGTCTTCTAACTAACGAACACAGCTTTTTAATATTAGATAAAGACCAAACTGGAAGAAGCAGAAGTCCAAACCTGTTCCCAAAATGAATGTTCTAATTGTTAAACCACAGACTAGACTGGCTTTTAATTGTTTGTATCTTGATTCTTAAAATTTTCAATCTTGGTTGAAGACCAACACAATCTCAATATGAGTTTCAACATGCAGGAAGATAACTCCCCTACCTCAGTACTCTGCAGCCTTTGCCCACAGGACATTTCACACAGCAGTAGGTGCAAATTCTCTGCACCTGTGCTGCTTGCAACTTAAGACAAACTGCTGGGTACAATCAGGATTTGGACAGGATACAGGTTTTTCAGGTTCCTAGAGAAAAATGGACACCTTCTAGATCCATGCAGTATAACAGTATTTATTCTTTGCTCTAGCTTTGAGAATTTAGAACTTATTCTGATGTAGTGGAAATACCTACTCGAAAAAACTGCAATATTGCTTTAATATTTTGAATGGTGACTTAATGCTCCTAGAGAAACAGTCTGACATATAGGGTGGATCCAATCCACTCTGAATGTTTAGGCATGATGCATGAGAAAAGGAGAAAAGAGGGAGGAAAGAAAGAGAATAGGTTACAACTGGAAAGATCATCTTGAGAGATATTAAGAAAAAATATTTCCCACATGCAAAAAAGAATCAAATTATTTTAGAAGAAACCAGCACAGAGAAAAGATAATAATCTCTGCTTCAATGAGAAATTGGACTGGCAGAAAACCTTGTTAATGAAAGCAAGTAGGATGAAAAGGAGCTCCTGAAAAAAGGTTTACCTGCTCCTCCCTCAAGTCCAAATGCCACTTACTAATAATTTTAATGAAGATGAATGCTTTCCAAAAAGTACTGTAGATGAAGCTTTATTTAAGTGTGAATAATTTTGATGTTGACAACGTGACCTTTATGGAAAAGCCATATCACAGGACTAAAATTCAAAGTGTTCTCCCACCTTGATGCAGTGACAGGATGTCCTTGTGCATGTCAGTTGTTTTCCCTCACCTGATAGCTTAGAATTATAGATCTGCAGGAAGACAGTGACTTTTGTCATTCAGTGAAGGCTTCATATTGAGCTTCTCACTAAAAATAATGTAATGAAATTGTGACAAGTGAGAGGATTCAAACTCAGCACCTTCTCACAAGAATTTCAGTCAAATCTCTTTTGTTACAGCAGCATCAAAATATCTTTCAGTTTTCCATCTTTACCTTCCTTTAATTCCTGTATCTTGCTTTTAATTGTGATTATATGCATCTTGGAAGATTAAATGGGAGAAAAAAGTACAATGGTTGTATTGTTTGTCCCCTCATCCCTGTTTCTTTGCATGTTTGCAGATTCCTGGAGCTTTGTCTTTCAAGAGTGCTACACAACACAGAGCTCTGCAAACATTTCCTGATTTATACTATAAGACATTAATGATAGTATTTATTTAAATTAAATCATTTGTATGCACAAAGGGAACTTTCAAACCAATTTTGTTCACAAAATTGCTCCTACTATTTATTACTACATGAATATTAACTGTTTTAATTAAATGGCAGTAATTTCAATGTTACAAGCCATAAGGAATAACACAAAATACATTCATCAGAAAATTTGGAAGAGAGTGGGCGGGGAGCATCAAAACATTGTTATAGCCAGTGGAAAAGGCACTTATTTGATATGTCCAGGTCTGTGTGTACTCATCAGATATGCGAATATCTCATCTCTTCAACAGTCCACATAAGTTTAGGTTCAACTTGACAAATATACACTCAGGGTTGTATATTATTGCATTAATGCTTTAATGATTTAAAAGAAATAAACCAGTATTTCCAAACTAGCAGTGTTAAGGAGCATTCAAACCCAGAAAAAAAGGAAAAAAAGTCCCTATTCTAAGCTGGCCATAGCTCTCTGATGACAAAATGCCTGAAGCAGGACAAGCAGGCAGCCCCTAACTGGGCTCAAAGCTCCCTGAAATTCCTTGGGACCAGTATTTTAAGCCTTGACATTTCAAACAGATGAATGTTTCCCTCCTCAGCCCATCCCTTTTTCCTTTCCCCCAGTGCTCTCATATCTTCTTTTTAAATACTCATTACTTGGATACCGTGGTCACACAGAATCAATTTCAAAGCTTTGCTTCTATGCACAGAACTGAGCAGCCACAGGAGCAGGCTTTGAAGGAGCAGAAGAGACAAGCAGCTGAGTTCACACAGCTTGAAACACTGAGCTGCAAAAAAGGACAAGCAAAGGGGAAACTCAAGTCTGACATCAGAACCAGTGCTACTGACACTTGTTACTCACTATATGACACTCCTGCTTTTCTTCAGGGAGTAAGATACAGAATCTAGGATCTTGGTTCAATCCTTGGTCCAATTGCACTTAAAGTTTCTCTTCAGAGAGGAGGGAATGACCAGGCATCCTCTGTGAACAGTAGGACACTTAGCCAGACACAGGTATCTTAAGTTTGCTGCAATGTACCCATGTGGGATATTTTTCAACAGGTTTCAGAAATAAATCACTGATAAACCACTTGTTTCTTAACCAATGTGACAGTATTGTTCAGTTCACTGAAATCAGTCCGTGAAATGAAGTCATCCCAGTCCCCTTCATTCCAGCATCAATTTGGCATTCATGAATTTCAATATTTTTAAATACTATTCAATAACAAGTTCCTCATCAATCACGATCACACGGACATTCTGTAGTTCTTATAATAACTCCTTGTGCAGAAGTAAAGCAATTTTAATCAATCTTTTAATCTGATTATCAGGGATAATGGGATGGTTGGGGACTGCAGCACTTGCCCTGTGAGGAAGGGGACATGTTCAGCCTGGAGAAAAGACAGCTTCAGGTGGACCTGATAGCTTCCCCTCGGTACCTATGAGGCGGTTATGAGCAAGATGGAAACAAATCCTTTACTTTGGTGCATGATGAAAGAATTACATCAGTGGTTACAAAATGGGAGTTTCTGACTTAAATATAGAAAAAAAATCAGTAAGGAAAAATAAGCACGGGAATAGGTGTCCCTGGGCTGTGGAAAAAGCCAATGCTGAATTCAGTGTTTCACCCAGGAAGTTTGTTTAGGAGACATCCAGCATAATTTTCAGCCCAAATGATTTTGTGGCTCTGTATGGATCTTATGACTAGAGCAACTCCAAGGGAGCAAATTCTCAGGATGTGTGCACTAATGCAAACCTCAGTCTAGCTCTGAAAAAGCCCTGGAGTCTCAAGAGTGAATTTATAAGTTTTCACAGCACTGTGAAATGAATAAGATAAACTCAAGTCGTGTCTGTTCTGTATTCTCTATGTGCTGTTCTAGATAAGAACTTAAAAAGATAAAGCCCTATCTATCCTCTAGTCAGCAACCATCTTATAGCAATATTTATTATTTCAGTTTAACTGTGAGTCCTTGCTAAGACTTTTAGTTTTGTAAACATAGGTATAGTCTTCTAGCTCAGTCTTACCTCTGTGAAGTACAAACTCATTAGATCCTAACGTATATAGGTCATTGAGGTGCTATGATTCTGTGCATACAGTTTGAACAGAGCCACAAAAAATTTTTATTAATTTTTAGAAAAACCTATGGTCCATAAACATTTAGAGGCTTATTTTCAGAGAACCATGTAGTATAGTCCTCCAGTGAACCTAACTTTCATCTTAAGGTCTATACTATGCCATACTGGGATTTCAAGGCAACTGAAGATTTCATATTAATAGCATCTCATGTGATTGTATAGGCAAAATTAGGATATAGGCAAAATTTCCCGTTAGTAAGTTTTAACTAAAATGTGGCCACAACTTCTGTTCACGTTTATTTGAAGTTTTGTTATTGGTAAGGTTTGTTTAAATTTCTACACATAGTGACATTCAGTGTAAGAAACCAAATCCAAAGAGGTGACAAAGATAAAACCACATAAGAAGTTAATACCACTTTGTGATGTATAGAACAAAAAGATATTTGGAATCAGAGTGGATCTGGAGATTTAATGTAAGTTCTGCCATGTGGACCCGGTGCGGTACCGGTTGTACTGTCAAATGCAGTGGTCTGCCTTCCCTGTTTTTCAGAACAGCTGAATTCAAAAGGGAAGCAATGTAGAAAAGCAATGTTTGCCCCACCAGGGCAAACAAAGAGCTCAGCTCTCAACATGAGGGTTGAGAGAAGACATGATTTTTCTCTCTAAATACATTAGAGGCTGCCAGCGGGAGGAAAGAAAGCCTATTAAATGTAAGGAACAACACTAACACGAGAACAAATGGGTATGTGGTATGACTCAGTTTAGGCTGGAAGTTAGGAATATTTACAGGAATGGCCTTTCAGTATGAGTAATCAAGAGGCAAACAACTTGTGTAGCATTAGGATAAAGCCTCATTAAATGTATGACACAATTTCTCATGATGGCATGTATCCAGGAATTCCCTTCAGTCTTATGAAATGTGCTAACAAGGTACATCTACTCAGATAAGGTTCCTCCCCCATGACTGCTATCTAAGGACAAATTTAGGATGCAGGGACATTCTCTTCCATGTGGTTAAGCAGAACAATCTTGCATCTTAGATCAGGAGAGGTGTTACATAATTTGTTCATGCCTCCTTTCCTCAGAACAGAATATCCTTCTACTTTAAAATCCTGGCTCTCTGGTACATTATAGGAATTTTGCAACTGATCAGAAAAAAAGAAAACATATTGCAGTCCACAGATTTTATGATTAATGCTATGGCTACTCAACATTAAAAAAAAGAAAATAGTGGGAAAGTCAAGCTGCTGAAATCACAGGGTAACTGTTACAGAAAAAAAAAAAACAAACAAAAAAAACCCCCAAAAACCCTCATTGCTTCTTGTTATCCTTGTTATTCCTTGCTTACTTCTTACCAATCTTTAGAGGATAAAGAATCCCAAATCAACACCAATAGCTATGTAGCAATCAGCAGTGCTTGGAGTAAAGGGAACATTGCCTAGGTATCTATAATTCTGAGATAATACACATTAAATAATAAAAAAAAAATTACTCCTGACACAAAATAACATGCCACTTAAAAGAAGAACTGGATTTGCTATTACAAAATAAATATGTGGCCAAACCCCCAGACTTCTCATAAAAGGAGATTATAAACTAGCATGAAATCAGATTAATAAAAATCTCACAGTGAAATGAAAGACAAAAAAAATCCTTTAAGGAAAGAACATTACACACAAAAATGAGCCATAAAAACCATGAGAAGCAGGAAAAATTAAAAAAATATTGTGAAGTAGCCAGAAACAGTATATTGTATCTACTATGGCTGCAGCTGCAGTATAAAACCCCTTTGCTCTCTCAAAATAATCTTTTCAAATTATGGATTTGCAACCCTAAGATTTCCTGTTGCCATGACAGCACGAAACTCTTGTTGCCCATCATTATGGACTATGCATTTTAGAAATTTGATTATATTGCTATAGTATTTAGGCTGCTTGGAAAATGCCCTGCTGCTTTTCAAGGTATTTCATTTTTAGCAAGATGGGGCTTATTAATTCTTTCAAAAGGCACTCTTATAAAGGGTGACATATCAGAAATATTGTGTGTCTGCTTCAAACAAAATCTTTCTATCCGCACAAATATTTTACTGGATATTCAAGTAACATAAACCACAGTGCTTAGAAATTCTATAAATCTACACCAGAGATAGAACTCCTAATCTGGAAGGATGGTTCTGCGAACAATGGAAATTTACATTTTCAGCTGTACATTTTCAGTCCTACATTCAATAGGACTAATTACTAAGTGCACCACATTTGTTTTACAACACTTATTTAAGGTGGCAGTTATTCTTGGAAAAGAATGGGCTGATAGTTGTATCAGGATGTCTTCCACTGTGAAAGTTTTTGCTTTAATTTATTTTGGTAGGGATTTTTGTTCTTCTTAACTTTTATGTATAGCAAAGGACCAGGAGATGTGAGCCTTATTGAATTCCTTGATGGCTGCAAGGATTCAGTCCTTTAAGCCCCAGGTACAGTAAATCAGAAGTGACAGCAACTCTGGCAAGTGAATGGGCAGACCAAACCTCTTGTGCATACATTACTGGAGCAACTTTACACTTCTGATTGATCTCTTATAATATACTTATATATAATAAAAGCATAGGGGTCTTATTCTTGGATGATACTAGCAAATACATCCTCTGTTTTGTTGAGGTTTACCATTAGCAGTACTTGCACACAGGCTGAAGCACAGGAAAGGTCTCTGCAATATTTCCAAGATCAGGAAGCCACTGGAGCGTTGCTGGGAACAAAGAAACCATATAGATCTTTTATGGGCAAGTCTACTCTCCTGTTGGCTCCTACAAAAAATAATACTTTTTCTTTGTTTTTCTTCCATTCCAATACAGCACATCAATGACACCACTGTTTTGAGAGGTACCACAACAACATAATCTATATCTTATAAAGCAAACTTTCATGGTTTGCCATTTACCAAAGAGGAAAATGAACATGAAATTCTCCATTCAGGTACCCCATCAGTGAGGTAATTAACTTGGGCAAATATGCATGATCTAGTGACAGAGCATCAGCTAACAGGATTAACTAGCTGACTTTATCCCCTTTGGTCTTTCTTCAAATTTCTACATGTAATGATTGTAAATAGCTCAGTGCTGTTTTAAGTAGAAAGAAAAGGATATATCTGTGTAGACATAAGACTCAATCTCATACAAGGGATTCACAAGCTCTTTTTCAAGCAACAAAGATGTTTTGGTACTGAAGAGGAGTAGCCTAGAAGAAAACACAAGAAACATTTGTTTTACAATTTTTTTTCTATTGTTAAACATAGCATAATTTAAAATGTACTAAACCTGATAATGGGTTAGGAAAAACCAAGAAATTATCTCTAAATTCAAGGTGAATTGCCGAATTAACATGAATAAATGAAAATTATATTAAGATACTATATGGAATCAAACTGCCTCTGTAGAAGATTATAAAATATATTTATGATGTGTGAAAAGCTAATTTAAACCTACCAGTAAAAGCATCTGAAGGTATACTAGTATATCAAAGTATTCAGGAAAATGCAGAAAATCAGTTATTTACACATTAACAAAACTATTATAATGCTTCCTTGGACTATTTTGTCCTCTAAAAATTATCACTATTCCCAGCAATTACCAAGCCTGTCTTGGATGCTGCTTGTTCCATGGAACACTCCCACAGGCAGCAGGCTCACAGAAAATTTCCCAGGTCTGTGCCTCCCAGCCCACAAATGATCCTGGGCACATTTAATTGACCTGTATATGGTCATATACAGCATCTGAGACATACAGGGTAGGACAGGGATGATAAATAATGATGTTGCGAGAGCAAACCAGAAGCTAGCTTCAAAAGCATGTTCTGGCTTGCATCAAGTGTTAGGTCCTACTCATAAGTGATAGAATTTGGATGATTTAAAGTTTATTATTTCCTAAATATCTCTACATATGTTTTTGTAGTTTATTATATAGAAATTTTACAATTCATCATATCTACTTCATTTATAGGGTCCTTTATTCTTCCTGCTGTATAATTGCATCCTGCATTTCTGTGAGCACACTCAGTGATGCAATCACAATCAAGAGATATTAAAAAAACAAGTAGTAGTAAAAGCTGATTCTTTCAATGGTTTTAAGCAGTACTAGCAACATTAGACTGTTCCACTGGCTCAGTTTCACCTTACAGCTGCTGCCAGGAGCTGTATCCACACTGGCATGCAGGCAAAAACCCTTCTGCAGATCTGATAAGTTCAGCCATCACAATTCAAATGTCAGCAACCGTCCTGTCAGTCAGTAGAAGCCACATCTCAAAGCCAGATGTAATGTCTATCTCATGTCTCTGGGTATTCTGACTTTCCTACTCACTTTTTTTTTTTGAGAATGGGTGTGTATCTGCAAGTTTGCAGGCATGCAAATATGCTTAAAAGTGAGAAAAGTGAGACTCACTTAAAAGTGGGTCTTCTGAGTATTGTTAAGTAATTTTTCTACCTTGTTTAACTGTACTCTGTTTCAGCATGTTCCTTCCCTTTTCTCAACAAAGAGATGTTTTGGGAATAATCCTGTGGAGCTTGTCTGAAGCAGAGTTGCAAGAAGTTATAGAAAGAGTTAAGGAGCCTCTGCAGGTATGTGATGAACACAAGGCTTTGTCACAAATTATTAGGACAAACTATGAGTGCTGTTAACCGTAGAATGGGTCAACCTGGTTGTTTAGACTGATGTAAAATGAGTCAAGGCTACTGATGATGGTTTGTCAGGCTTCCCTGTAGACTGGCATCAGAAGCCAATCTCCTCTAGAAAACTCATTTATTTCCTGGTGGTCCACCAAAACCAATCCCAGAAGACTTTTTATACAGTACTTAATTTTCTAAATATTCTTTTATAGCATTTAATATTTAAGCCAGAAAATCACTGTTTTGCCTGATCTGAGCCTGAACTGAACATCTAAGATTGGGTAGCAAGGTACTGACATAAATGGGTGGGTAACTGCCTGAGGACTATAGCCCTCTTCCTAAGAAGCTGGCTCTAAATACTACCTGTGCCTCCTACCTTTCACTAAACCTGCCAATTTGTTAATGTTCAAAAAGTGACATTTCCTCTTCCTCAGTCTCCTTTTCACTTCAGAATGATAATTCAACTGCAATCTTGTGGTACAGTTGTGCATATTGTAGTAGCATTAGATTTTCTTTGCATTAACAAGTCTCTCTCCGTTATACTTAAAGCAAATAAATTTCTTAACTTTCCAGACCTCTTAATAGAGTTTACAATAAACGTGATGGGACTTGCTGACAGAAAAAGCTATTCAGAGGGCATGCTCAGAGCAAATGCATGCAGCACAACATCTAGTTCATCCAAAAGGAATTATATCACAGAGGGCACCTCAGCATGCTTATCCTTTCATGGAGTACTGGTAATTTGTTTTTTCTTACTTCACTACTCTACCAGCTCTTTTCAAGTGTGCAGGGAGAAGCCAGACTTCTATTATGTGGTCTATATAATTAATAAGAAGGGGGAAGGGGGGGGG
>VWZN01005447.1:0-43131 GCA_013396955.1 Regulus satrapa | reverse complement strand
GTCTCACCCAAGTGATGGAATTGTCAAGAAAAGGTATCTATAAGCCATTTTGGGATTATGAAGACCAAGATAGTCTATGAACCTGCTTCACCCCCACCTCCCAAAGAACCAAGGCTGAGGTAGCACCCCAGAGTGCTTGTCAATCAGAATGTCTGAACCAAGGCAGAAAGAAAGATCACGATTTGTCTTACAATTTTGTAGTTATTCTCATAACTCAAAGATGCCTCCAAATTTGACAGCCTTTGTAACACAAAACCAAATAAAAACCCTTCATTCATTCTATCAGGAGGTTCTGTACATTTTCCAATGAAATTCAAACTACTGAAGTTTTTGTCTCTTCAAATTCATCAATCTCTCCATACAATTTAGGAATTAAGATTTTTCAATCTTTCAATGTAGTCATATGATTTAGCTTTTTTTTTTTTTTCTCTCTCTACAGTCTTATAAATTTATCCATGTAATGAACCTCCCAAAATGACTATTATTCTTATTTAGTACACTATATACATGAATTAGAAAACCACCATAACAATAATATTTTTCCTAGGTACCAACCATGTCACTAGTGTCTTCCTGCTAGCAGACAAGGAGGCAAAACTTGCTGTCTGTGGTGGACTCTGGGTGTTGTGTGCAGAATTTTAAACAAATGTTTTCCCACCCCAGAACTGGTGCCAGTCTTACACCTAAGGAAATAGGTCAGCATGAACCGCATTGCCTATGGTACTTTTTATCCTTCCGCTGCAGAGAAAAAGAAGCTATCTTTGGAGGACAACAAAGAAGGAAGAAAATTGCCATCAGAAAGGATCTATATTTAGAAATGAACATTTCTGACCTTAGCACAGCACAGACAAGAAGCTGATTCTCAGCCAACCTCTCTCAGTCCCAGGCTTCCCTTTACACTTTGGGAATTTTAGTATTGGTGTAAATACAGACTAACCTGGAAAATCAAAGGCATATGCAGAAAAATTCGAATAAGTTGTCAAGAAGTTCAAACAAATGGCCTGGTTCCTAGGGAATAACAGCAGTCTGGTGCATACTGATACTATTTTGCATTACTGTGCTCTGGGCTTTTCCACCCATCCATCTGTAAGTTTTGAGTCCTGNGATTTTTTTTTTTCTTGAATAGAACTGGTATAAATTTGTAAATTCAGGAGTGAGCTTCCAGGCAAAAAAGTTGCCAGTTTCTGAAATATAGACAGTAGGACATGAGGAGAAGTGTTCTTGAAAAGCTTTCAGGCATGAAAGAGGTAGATAAGGGGTAATTCTGCTGGAGCAGAGTTCTAAGCAGAAGGAGAAGATGAAAGAAGTGTTGTAGCAGCTACTGGGAGCAGAGAAAGCCAACAACAAGCAGTTTGCTGCTTCCCGACTGGTGGAGCAACACTCCTGTAAGGTGTTAAACAAAGAGCATGAAATTATGGCATTGAGAAGAACACGCTCCAAGGGTTTATAAAGTTGACAAAGCTTCTGGAGCACAAACCTAGACAGGTGCTGTCTTTTCAAATTCCACACTACTGCATAAATTGAAGAGGTATGAAGTCAAGGCTGAGAAAGTAAATGAAAAATCCAAATGGTCCTAGTCTCAAGGTCCAGAGTAAATGGAATATATTTTATACTTTGGCATACTTTTGCCTGCTTTGGGCATTAAAGTAATGAATTCTTGTCACTGCTTGTGTTGAACTAGGTGACAGGCCCCTTCCCTCATTTGCATCACTGGCAGGACCAGAGATGGATGGAGTTTATGAAGACAGATATCTCTTTGCTTGGCTATAAAATTTACAGGCTCTTACTTCTAACTATACCCCAGAAAAGAATGACAGAATGACCTATAAAACAAACAAGCAAATGAACAAGCAAACAAGATATAGAACAAGTTACATTCTTGTACAGGCTAGGGAGAAAAAAGAAACAAAACCCAAACTACCTCAACAACAAAAAAACCCTGAAAAGGCAGAGGTTGTTTTCCCATAGAGATAACCTTCAGCTGCCTGTACAGGAAAAACCTGTGGTGTGGTTCTCCAGTTTCTGGTTTCACCTGAATTTAAAAAAGGAGCAAACTTATTCCTCATCTCTTATGTGAGCTAAGCTCTCAATTGGACTTCAAAACTCATGATACAGACTATAAATAAAAAGAATTTATGTTTGAATAATTCAGGTAGTTGTCCACTCAGATTCAGTGGTCTCCTGTGAGAATTTTTCCAGTTTTAACTAGGCCATTGAAGAGTCCATCTGGATTAGGAATCCTGAGGCTCTGAGAACTACTGAGGGAGTATTTCAGCCCCCATTTCTACATGGGATGTGCAAACTGTGATTTCTTGGAAAGACAGCACTTCTGTCTCTCATATGTCACATCCAGTAGAACAATGCCTCTTGATTTATAGCAACCAAGTCACTGCTTTTTCAGAGCATGACATTTACTATTATCTCTTTGCAAAGCATGACAATCTCAGGCAATGGAAAGAAGACTTGGTTATCGATTAAAAGAAACTTGATTCATTAAAAGTACTGCTGACATTTCCACTGATCTGTGGTATTCTTTTCCTTCACATTAAACAATGTAGTTGTTTAAAGCTCTTAAGGTCACAGTTCTATAAATGTGCTGTGCTTAAGGTACATGCCATTTAACCATTTCTTGGCCTAAAGAAAAGAAAGAAAAAAAAAAAAAGAATAAAGGGAAGAGGAAGCAAATAGATCTGGATACATTTTTGGCATAGCATTGCTTCCTCTGCTCCAGAGTAGAGCTTTCCTTAGAGGAGGAGAAAAAGATTTACTGCTTAAACACATGCAGGTAGTTCACATGCACACTCTCTCATTAAACACAAAAGTACCAAGAATTCATACTGTACGACAACTTGTTTATTCATCCGTGTTGTCACTTGAAAATTGTCATTACAGAAGAGGGTCCAGCAAAGCTTAGCCAGCACCCAGACACTGCCAAAAAAATCCTAAAGCAGAACTCTTACGAGTCCAGCTCCTCAGCCCTATCAGCAGCTTCGTTTGCCAGCAGTTGAGTTTCCTAGCAGCCCATGACTATATCCTATTCACTGCTGAAAGTAAGATTTTTATGATTTAACAGTACAGTTCCTACAATTTCACTACACAGCATGAAACTGTTTAATTCACTGTTTGCTTTACAATTAAAGGGGGAGAACATATTTCTAGAGAATTTCCTATCTCCAGTAGGGTTACTGCCTCAGGAAAAGCTAGTAAAAGTCCACATGTAGCAACTTGATCCATTAAGATTATTCACACACTAAAATGCCAAACCTAGATCAATTGTTTGGTTTCACTTCTAATGGAGTGATGGTATTCTCTCCCCAGAGGAAGACAAATACCTCTGTTAGGTAGAGGTCCTGGAGAGTGAGAGAAGCCAGTCTCCCACTAAGAAGAGCCTTAAAGCTCACCAGCTTTCTCTCATAAAGGGCTGAAAGGTGGGTATGTGCTTGCAAACTACCTAAGGAAAACATATTTTTTGATGATTTTTTGCTCTGGAAAAGTCAAGGAATAAATAATCAAGGATTCAGTAGTCTGTAGAAAAATTGTGTCCTTTTATCAGTCCAAAACTTTTTTTCAGCTCTTCCCTTCCCTTCCTTTTTATACTTTTTTTTTTTTTTTTTTAAATATAGGATTTAATGTTTGTATCACTGAGACAACACTGGTTTAATCTCAACACATATCCCTGCTTTTGTGCTGGAATTTGTCCCTGAGCCTTCATTTGACTTTTTGGGGAGAACTAGATATTCTAAATCCTTCTTGAAGGTCAGGGAAAAGTTATGAAAATCTGCTTTTTCTTTTGTCTGTATATTGACTAAATCTCCTGAACACTGAGACAAAATGCCTGAAAATGGCTGTAACTAGGTGAGAATGAAATAAATTCTGTCTTGATCATTCTCCAAACAAGAGGCCAGGTTCTAATTTCCTCTTAAGCCTTTGCTAAATAGTAAATCTTGAAAGACCAGGAGCATTACTTTGATACTGTGATGGGCTGATAAAAGGCTAAAATGAGGAAGAAAAGAGAAAATCAAAACAAGGTGGAATTTGTTCTGATGACACCAAACGACGTTTGTCTTCTGATAAGTGTACCTGCTCCTAATTTACTTGTTGGTCAAACTCTCATTTGCCCAAAGTGTATTTTGGAATAAGAACCAGTCACCAGATTTTAACGTCCAACCCAGGATATTTCTGACTATTTGCATGGCCTATCTCATAAACACGTGATGAATTGGTACTGTGAAAACTCCTGTGAGCAACTCCAGAATTTACAAAACCTAAGTGGATGGGGGACTGCTGTGCTTACAGTTTAGCAGACAAATGGGTGTACCTTTCCACACAGAAAGTGTGCTTTGGAACAGTCATCCTGGGGCTGACACTGGAGAAGCACAATGACACTGAAGTAGCTCAGCACTTACGAGAGATGATTTTTTATTATCATTATAACTGTAACTTTTGAAGGGATCATTTTTTGTTATTATTGTCATTAAAATCATCCACTAACTATTCTATTCCTGGATCTTCTGATAATGAATTCTGCCCGAACATCACTTATCAGTGATTTTCTGCTATAATCCCGCTGTTGCAGCCAAATAATATGGCATGTTAATGACCATGGTTACCATTCAAGCATGAATTCAAAGCATTTATGTCCACATAGAGTTGATAATACTGATGCTGCGCATTTGAATGATCCGGAAAGTAAATAAACGGGATAGTATCTATCTGTGTGAATTACTTCTGAGACAGAGAATCAATTCGCCTAGGGGTATTTTAGACTTTCTGCAAGAATACAAGAAATACAAATATAGTCCTACTCCATTGTATATTGAAATTTGGAATGAAATTACAATGACTTTGGATATCTGAGAGCATTCAGAGCAATTCTTAATCCAGAGGAACTGCAAGACTTTTCTTAGCATACTTCACAAAATCCATTCCCAACCAGACTTCTCTTCTCTTGCTGTTTTGCACATGGATTAGAATCTGCTGCTGTAAGGCACTAGAGATGGATTAAATGTGAGGTTAAGGTGTACCACAATTCCCAGAAGTAAGACAAGGTTTTTTTCCTTCCTTTAAGATGAAAAATATATCCAATCTAAGGAAACTCAGGATTTGGTAACTTGATTTTAGGACTGTAGGGGTTTTTATCTTATATTTATCTGTTTCTGACGGTATGATATTGCAATACACATTCATTTTGTACGAATTTGCTGATATTTCTGGAAATATTCTCAGAGATTGAAGACTGAAGATACCAGAGAAAAAAGCTGCTGAATGAAAATATAAATAGAGTGTTGGCCTACTGCTAGGAAGAAAAAACAGAACCTTTAAAAATGTTTAAACATATATCTGTATTTCTAGAAGAGATAAATTTTCATATCTTGAAGGAGGACAATTAATTTCAGTTTAAAATTACCTTAAATTACTAAGAATATATAAGAATTAAACAGACCTTCTTTTGCAGAGATCAGGAAAGAAATCAGTTTTGTTTCTGAAGCTTTTTTAAGCTATAAATATGTGTCTTGTGGATTACGCAGCATCAGATAAAATAAATACTGATCTATAGACAAAGTGAAAACCCAATAACAGTTTGATTTTGCAGCAACTCCAGTTATGAAGGTATGTGTCTGGGTGGTTCAGTTAATTATGTACAAAGTGCATACTTCCTTCACTTTCTTGCTGCCATACATCTCCTGCTGTGTCAAAACCTAAAATTAAGATACATACTCTTCAACTAAGAAATCTGCTTGTCCTTTGAAGCACTAACATCAGTAGATGTTATACCCCAGTAAATAAAAACTCCATAAAGAACTGCCTGCTACCAAAAATTCTGTTGACAGGCACAGGCATTTATACACAATCCTGCTAAAAACCTCTAATGATAGAGAGCACAGGAAAATTCTGCAGAGCCATATTTTATATACATATACAATAACTTTTTTTTCCAGTATGTTGTGCCCTGAAATACTGTTCAGTTTTGACTGTGTTAGTATAAGAATGTAATCTATATGTAAGCTGGGCTGGGGTAACTTTGTAAGGAAGGCCAGTTTGAAAATGTCACAGACTACAGCACAAGTTTGGACAGACCATGTTGATAATGATTGCTAGCTGAGATGCAAAATCACAGAGCTGCAGTTCAGTTAGTTCACTCATGCTTCTTTGCCACCCTAAAACTATTTTGACCTTGGTATTCTTGTATATGAGGTAGCACATTTCCTTTGTGACCTTCTGGTTCATCAAACAGATAATACCAAATATGTTTTGCAATGCTAATTCTTGCTTGTTATTTCTTTCAGAACATTGCTGGACTAGATACTAACCTCTTAAGCCCTGGACATCAATAATTTTGCTCTCAGAAACATGCAGAATATAAGTCTGTGAGGTTAATGATGAGGAAAATGGGTTGAGAAGGAAAGTTGAATATGTGAATTATGTTGCTTATTGAAATAAATAATGGAAATAACAGGCAGCATCAGTTAAAATGAGATGAGATTCTGGATAAATCTTCCTGACTGTTAAACCAAGGTTAATTATGTACAGTCTAATTCTGTGGTGTCTTCAAGTAAGATTTAAGGAATTGAAAAAAACCCAGCAAATGCAGAGTCCTACCCATCTCACCATTATTATACTGTTTTCAAAGGTGTACTTTTGGATTCACTAAAACCATGGAGCACTGTGTATTTCACAGTGGAAGGGGCAACTATATTGTGGTGACATACCAGTCACAGAAGGTGCCTTTGAGGTATGATGGCTTTGGACTGGCTGCTTTCAATCCATTGGTGTCTGTCAGAAGGGAAAAGGACCAACTCATGCACCATAATGGTGGGAGGACTTTGCTCTGCAGGTCATTATCCAAGCAATTGACCATGGCTTTCTTGGTGCTATGAAAAAGGTTGATATTTTAAGCCACGTTTCTACAGGCCAAACAATCGTATCTATTGCAAAGCTTTAATTAATACAAGGTCTGTGATAAAGCATTTTTTAAAAAGGGAGAAAAAGGCAAGTGGGTAATACAAACACAATTTGTATGCAGTGCTCTGAAATTTAAATTCTGTTCAGCCTAGCTTTACTGGAAAAGCAAATAACAGAGGTGTTATCATAGCTACTGATTGGCTTAATACACCCAGGAATTGTGCAGATAGAAATTAGAGTCTGTTTTTCATGCCTATCTAGACCTTTTCATGTCCTCCCTGTTATTTCGTTTCTCTCAGTTGCTGTTTCTTGTCTCTACAGTTTAGGTCTTCTGCTTCAGGGACTCTCTTTTATGGCAGCCCCATCTAGTACAGTGGGGCCCTGACCTAATTAAGGTTGTAAGTGCTAATGCAGTGGAAATAAGCAATAAGAAATTGTTTTTCATCAGTATCAAATAATAACACTATGTTATGCATAAGAAAAATCTCCTTATTTTAACATATTCCAGCATAGCTTTTACTCATAAACAAAACTAATGCCACTGAACAAAGAGAGAAGAAATAAACCCTAATACACAAACTAACTGACTGGGGAATAAAGGAGAAAGCTAAAGATGGAAACACTAAAGAGGTTGTTCTCACTACAACAAATGATTTCTAGCTCCTTAAAGCCACTCTCAGGTACAGTGGGATCCATTTACAGTGAACTCTGAAGATTCAGGGAGACCTCATAGACCTAATTCTCAGACTGAGTTTGTGAAGCTCAGTGGTGGTCAATGGAATGACAGCAATTTACATACCAGAAAGATTTGTCTCTCTCATGACTATTATGTGTTAAGAGGCAGACCCAATTAGAACTTAATATGACTATCATCCATTTAATCTCTCCAAGGACTTATACAGAATGTTTCTACAAATGTGTAACAGAAAATACAAGACCTTTTTTTCTCTCAAACAGGTTTTTTTTGGTGTTTTTTTTTTTTTTGCCATTCTAGGGGTGAAATGCTGCATTCCAGTTTGTTCGATGTGGTTCTGGTAAGAGTGAAAAAACCTTTATTAATTATATTACTATTAGCTGCTTAGGTTATTAGAAAAGACTGCTTTAAAAAAAGAGATGATCTTGTGGAAGGTGTTCCCAGAATTTGTGCCATGAATGTGCAAAACCCATGATTCACGTGGAATGGGCATCCCAGTAAGTATTGCGACCTTGCAAGGGAAATTCCAAAAAGGTTTCTAAAGATACCTAATACTACGTAAGGATCTTTCAGAGAGACGGTTGTAGTAAAAGAGAAACATCTATCACTGAGTGACTTGCTTAAATAGTCTGTGGTCTGAAAACCCCCTGCCTACAGCAGTCTCTTTTGCCTCCCTGCTGAACAGACTTGGCTTCTCCAAGGTTCAGAGTGGGCTCTGCCAATTTCCCAGGCAGCTGCTTCCATCTGCAGAAGCAGGAAGCTAGTATAGTTCCCTTTGACAGAAAAATTAGGATACTAAAACCAGAGTCAGAGAAGGAATAAAAAAAGCCAGTCTCATACAGCAGCATTTCCAGTAATACAAAGGATATTGCCAAGGACAGTCCTCAACCCCCAGATTCTTCTCTGTGCAATTACAACTCCTTAAAGATGTTCAGCATGGGATGAGCTGTGAGCTCATGCTGCTCATGTGCATTAGATACCTTGAGGGTCCTTGTCTGCAAGAGGTTGAGAGGAAAAGATTGTCACGAGAAACCTAATGAAGGAGGAGCAAGGGAGAGGGGAATATCAAGAACAGACAGAAAAGGAAGGGATCATCAGAGAATGTAAAGAGAAAAGATAAATCCAGAGACAAAAGGACCTAATATTAAGGAGTCACTAGCATGTCAAACAATAGCATAAAATAAATGTTAGTAGTATATACACTGAGCACTTCTCTGTCTCCCTGTTCCAAGTGGGACCCACCTATCCTGGCTTAGATGTTTCACTTTCAGGCACCAGTATTACTCGTGTCAAGATGTCTTTGTAGTCAAGGAAGAAAAATAGATTCCTCAAAAGAGCAATTCATTTGACCTACTTTAGATGTCTTTCTTTGGATGAGATAAATCGCTCTCTAGAAAAACTCCTTCTATAAAAGGAGGCAGTGGTAGCTAGATTAATGGTAGATATCAGAACTTTAAAGACTTCTCCTTGGAAGAAAGTTTCTTTGGTCGGTTTTCTACATTAGAATGAAGAAAATGCCATTAATTTTCAGAAAAAAATATACTCAAAGATGAAGGTGAGATTTTTGCCCTACCAAATCCCTACTTCTTTAGTTTAGAAACTATGTTGAGGAGCCACTGACTGTGTTCTACCACACACATTTTATAAAATATATTCTCAGACAACCTTATGTGACAAGATAGGGGAAGATTACACTGGAATGCATTATATGGGAACTCAGGATCTGACCTTGAGTCAAGAGGACAAAAATCTCATGTATAGCCTGACCAGCTGAATCTGTACTGTGGTCCCAGTGCTTTTCTGCAGTAAAGGAAATGCTGCCCTAATGCACTTTCAGGGATGGATCAGGAGCTTAATAAGATCTAGAACCCTCAGCATCTTGTCAGGGTGCCAAGCTACTCTACCGAACTAGTCATAACTGCAAGAAAGTGAGAAATCTGCCTCACCCTATGGTCTTCTAAATTGTTCTGCTGAGCAAACTAAGCACTGCTTGCATTTAAACAAGCTTGCTGGGAAATTGGTAGAGATTTACTTTGGTATTTGGGCCAGCTGATTAAAATAGTCTTACATGAGATACTGGACTGCCTTTCTCCACTGTGCTGTGGAGTTATTAGGAGGCTGTTTCAAAAAGCTGCAGCTTGTTTTGTACTACAATTTTAACTTGGCAAGCACACTGTATGGATTGTCCTCCTCCATACTACATGCTTCCTATAAAACCACTCAGGGAGTCTGGGGAAAAAGGTAGACTGTACTCCTCCATCACGATTATAAGTAGCAGCAGACCAGTGAAAAGGAGAAGAAAAGCTTTAGTTCCTGCAACGTCCCCTAGTCTAGAAGAAAACTACTTTACTGTGTTTTCCATTCTCTGCATTCTTAATAGAGAAATTCCATCTTAATAGCAAAGTTAAATTAATGAGCTCTTTGCTTCCAGAAGAAAATAAATATATCTCTAGTGCAACTGCTTCTACTAGATACACTTCACATCCGCAAAACTGATTTCTAAGTCCCAAAAGTATGCAGAGCAGAAAAGACAGAATCTTAGACATTTCCTATTATTTTGCCTGCAACTCTTATAAAAAGGACAATCTCTCTGCCCTAATAAGTACAGACAATCTCCAGAAGCTGTTTAGCAGTATCATTTGGCTGGAACACAGCAATTATCTAACAAAGTGGCTGCCAACACAGGAGAAAAAGAAACCTTCTTGAAAACCTGTTTGCTCTGGGAGTAGGGAGCTTCTATCTTAATGTTATCTATCTTCTTTCTTTAAAGACTTCCAGGTAATTTTTTTTTAACCTTTATGCACATTAAGAGTTTCTTTACTACCTTCTGCACATCTATTTATATCCATTGGAGATGAATGGATAGGTAAGGTAGCTGCAACCTTGCACTGCTGACAATGGCACACACAGGTCTTAGCCACATAGCACAAGATGTCAGAGCCTGGGACAGAAGCTCCAAGCCTCCAGGTCTGAAATGACTGCTGAGCTCCAACATTTAAAGATTACAGAGGCCATGGGGGACTTGGATATGAGCAGCAGTTTTACACACATCTGGGAAGAGCAGGGTGGCACAAATAGTTGGCCTCAGCATTCTGGTCTGGCCGGCACACAGCAGCCTTGCCTACTACCAAAGAAGTATTGAGTACACCCTGACTTCAGTGTGTACATACCAATCAGAAAGATTAAACAAACTCTGATTACACAAATTCCCACAGTTTTTTTCCTTTATTTTAGTATATGGAGCCTCTTTTTGAAAGCTGCACTTTTTTTAGGTTAAGACTGAAATGCAGAGATACTTGGGCTTAGGAAATAAAAAATATGTTTGACTGCACCATGTATTCCACGAGCTCCTCACATTAAATTTAAATAAGTTTTAGGCAGTATGCCTTAGTCAATCTCTTTATGCTTCCCTAACAAGAAAATAATTTTATAAAAATAAAAATTCTCCCATCACCTGAGAAACACTATTATTTCAAATTGCAGAAGTATATTCTCCTTTAAATAAGCACTAGAAGACTGTTTTTTTAGGCAAAGTGTGGGTTAGAGTCTGCCAAAAATATTTCAGTCTCCCAACAGAAAACAGGTCTTTTGTAAAAATGTTTAATATGGGACTTCATCATGCAAAGACTACAGTTGCCAATATGCAACATCCTGCAAGCTGTCCTCTAACCTGCACTGTGAAGCATTGCAGAGTGGGCCTTGTAGTGTACAAACAACACAAAATGAGAGGAATTATTATTAGATTGCTCTTTCAAGATTAATATTGGCACCATTTGTTCCAGAGGCAGTACTCAACCTTCTTGCACTCCAAATTTTACAGTAGACAATATTGTGTCAGCAAGAAACTCATCTGAATATTTTCCTGCTCAGTGCAGCTGCTCAGCAGTTTCTAACATTTATTTTTCTAATTGGAGACAAGCCTAGTGGAAGAGACTAAGGCTTTGAAGTGCACATTGTCTGCTGATAAGCCTGTTCTTTAATACAGCAAGATGCCCTCTGTGCAGAAAAGACTGTCAACAGTTTGATTTGAAACTAAGGTTTAAAAATATCCCAAATCCTAGTTGCTTAGTTTTTATTGTAATCTGACTCTGCATTCTGTAATTCAAGCTAAAATTCATTCCTGTGCCATGTATGATCCCTTTTCTTCAGATAAGAGCTTAAGTCATAAGCTTCAAATGGGAAAGTTTGAAGACACTCCTTCATAAATCTTGATTTCAATGAAACAAGGCATTACTCACTACATGAAAAACAGCCAGGGTGCTGAGCTCTCTTAGATTTCAGAAGTCAAGAAGAGATGAAGTTAAGCACCAGCTTACTCTGGCAAACAAGAACTCTTTTTTTCCTGTTTGTTAAATGATGAACAGCTGCCATTAGTAGCTGTTCCCCATCTAAGACTAGACCATTATAAAGGTTCCATATGAGATAGACATTGCTTGAACTTGGCTACTTTCATAAGAAGGCAAATGCAGCTCTGACATATGTGGTTTCTAAGGGCTGTTTTTCAGCTGTGTCTCTTATGATACATGCAAATTTTCATGCTCACCAGCCTTTATCTGTGCAAAATCCAAGGTAGCTTCAACAGCAGTGTTCCCTCCTGTCACAGAGAGAATCTTCAGTCTATCTTTTCTTTCTCCTTCCTGGAAAGCTCATGTATAGAGTAATTTAATTACCAGAAGAGCAAAACTTAAGGGCTATAAAAGATAATGAGCCACTCCCAGACCTAATCCCTACTAGAGTTTTCTGTTTGGGGGTGTTGGAAAAATTATTCCCCAGTCACTTGCAAAGCCAGCAGTAAGGCTTGAGATTTGGAATCTAGATGATTTAACAGTGATCCTTATAACTGTGTCTAAAAGCAAGCAAATTCTTTCCTCCTCAAGGAGCATTACTGAGTCTTTGCCAGCTCCGTATGCCTCTCTGAGCCATGGCAAAACATCAAGTAGCCGTATCTCATTATTCCAAGAAGCTTCTTATTGGGCCTTCTTATTTGACTGCTGGTCAGAAAATCTCTTTTGTCTCTTCTTACCCGAAAGCCTTTCTTTTTTCTCAGTTTCCAGAAGGACCATGGCCTCATTAAGAGAGGATCCTTGTCATCATCTGACTTTTCTAAGGATGCTTTTCTAAGACACTGGCAAGGAGGGGTGCCCTCTTCAGAGAGGCAGCCTCTGACAGTACAGAAACCAGACATTAGCCTGGGTCAGAACCAAGTCCTGCCACTCCCAACTGAGGAGTGCCTCTGCAGGGACCTGGGATTCGGGGAAGGGTCCCCCATGGCAGCAGATCTCATTGACCACTTTGAGCTTCACCTTATTTTTGTTTCACAGATCAAAAGACCAGCCTGCCATCCTCAAAGTAGTTGTGAGCCAAGGCCTGGTTACAGGTTCCAAAATTTTATCTTTGACTAAAACCAGGTCTGTGGAGGAAAAGAATTAACCGGCTACTGATGGTACCATCATTTGGGGCTTTGCTGTGATGTGCTCCCCAGGGATGGTAGCTTCCCAGTATTTGTGGAAATATTCCTGAAAATCTATGGACTCAGGGTGGAACTTTGTGGTTCACTCTACAGGAAAAGAAATATCAGTCAGCAGTTTTGCTCCACCACACACTTCAATATCAGCCATGAATCCATAAATGGGGACTGAATGGCATTAGAGTTGATAGCTGGCTTTTTGCTAGATCCTTGAAAAACTACTCTGCTTTCACAAATTTCTCAAAAAAGACCATATCCTTCAACAAATAAAAATGTTCTTAATTTTTAGGTTTTATCTCCTTTAATTGGGAAAAGCCTAGTAGTCATTTTATGGAGATCTCACAGTACTCATTCTTCTTTTGAGATATTTTTCACCCATTTAAAAAGCAGGAATGTTTTCAGTTTTTGTAAGAGAGATTGAACAGATGGGTGGGCAGACGGTGAGTATAAAATAGTGCTGCAGGAAACAGCCAGGGAAGCAGCTTGCTCCCATCCATCCCTGCTTGTTTGTTAGAGGGAAGATGCTATTTGAGGTGTGGACTATAACGGGACGGTGCCTCAAAAGCATAAGGCCTAAACTCGTTGTGGTAGCTTTGCTCAGCAGCACCCACTGAATTCACTGGGAGCAGGGCCACACTCTATGAAGAGCACTATTTAAGTGCTGCCTGATGTAAAAAGGGTGTTTTGTGCAACGGTTCTGCCTTCCGTGCCACCTGGCATGCTGTAGGAGTCTGAACAGGGAAAAAAAAAAAGCTTTTTACATAATGGAGAGCAGCATACATATTTTCAGGATGCTGAAAGCTGCAGGACAGAAAGAGAAGGGCAGGCCCTCTTAGAAAGGCAGTGAATTGGTACCAAACACAAGCGATTACATTTGGCTCATCTTTCCTAGTGCTGATGCAGACTTGATGTCTGCCAACAGACCTCTCGTTCTGTCACGAGCCTCCAGCGAACACCATCCTCTCAGGCACCAGCTTCATTTCTCCTTTTCCTTACAGTCTCTCTGCTGTCAGGCATGCTCTTGGTGGGACTAGGTTCTGCCCTGGAATTTTATTGCATCTTCAGTGAAGGTCTTTCCTCACCAGCATCCCTGCTTCCTTTTGAAATCCATCCTTCTGGTTCTTCTCTGTTTTCTCTTTCAACTCTGCCTCCTGTATGATGTCTACATGGCCAAGAGGCTTTTCTCGCACCCCCAAATCAGTTTTTCCTGATCACTGTCCTCACTGCTTCAACTCTTTCTCTAAATTCTTACTTCTGAATATATGACGATGCATGTACCACAAAGAATTGNTGAAGGAATGAAGGAGAAGGCTTAGAAATTATCTTAGAGTGTCTGTTTTGAAGAGCAGAAGACCTTCAAGTACAATGTATATGAAATACATATGAATAATTGAAGTAGAAGCTGGTTTACAGTACTAACATAGGACATTGGCTTTAATAGCATCACCTCTGTACTTCAAAGGGACTCGTGGCAGGAATCAGGTTTTGTGAAGAGTGCTATGAACCAAAACTCAACAACCTTCCTCCCCTAAATTAATTTATATTGAAAGTCAAAATTTTTACAATGTTGCCTGGTCAATTCTGGAGTAAGCATGTGTATTTTCTTCAAGCTCATCTTAGTCCAGATGTTGCAGAAATTACTGTTCTGCAGTTTTAGCCTTTAGTCCACAAAGACTGTTTGTAATTTTACTGCCAGGCTCTTTATCTCTGAAAAGCTGCATGTAATAAAGGTTATTAAAATTTTATGAGTGGTGAATCTTCAGAGCTGGTAAGCTTGGGCAGTCCTGTTCCACATCAGTGCTATCATGCTATTGCAAAGAAGTACAAAGAAGTACAACAGGGAGTTTAAATCCTGGCTGCTATTTACTTACCTCACCTTACTCTTCGTGTAGTTCTTCTAAGTTGAATATTTAACTTTGTGTTCTTTCGTGAGTATTTTTAGTGTTTTTTTTCTTGTCTTCAAGGACTTATTCTTATCCCATCAACAATATACTTCTTAAGAAGTGTTTTGTCTTTCATCTTATTATTAATTTCAAGCTGTAGTATAATAATAAAATTATGCAAATTTGAAATAATGTGAACGCATTTGTGAGGACGCAGAAATAGCTGATGATTTCTATCTAGCTCTCTATATCAAGAAAATGTTTTCCATATTTACCATGATTTGTTACAGCTGTAGACAGGGAGACTGAATAGGTGGCAGTTACATTTGTTCTTCATCTCATTTGGAAACCCCTTCAAAATATTTTGGCGTATAATGACTTGTCAAGGTTATGGTATTTCACACAGAGCTTTAAAATTTCCTTACATTGTAATTCAGTTTTATTATCTAATCCAGTATTTTTTTCCTCTATTAATGGCCACTGGCTAATCTTAGATATTGCATCTGATGAATTATAAAAACAGAATAACCAAAAGTGTAGATTCTTCATAACACCCAGTAGGTCTTCAGTTTACATGTAAACCCATGCTGATTTTTTATATATTTTCAGATATTTACTTCGAAAATATATTTAGCAGCTAAATTCTCTAGGGGATTCAGAAATCATAAACCACAGTGATTATTTCTGATAATGGATGAGCTAGGGTTTTCCCTACCACAAGCCAAGAGAAATATCCTGTATATAAAATGCAAAATGATGGCTGTTCCAGAAGAGTGATCAATTAGACCAAGAAGTAGAGATGAGTAATTTGAGATAATATAAAATTTCATACAAGAAAGAGCAAGCCACTGAGGAATTGGAGAGAGATTTATGACTCATAGCCAACAGAAATTGGAAACTGGGGACCAGAACAGGGAGGTAGAGAAGAATGGCTGCATTCTTGGCCAACATATTGGAAAATTGAGAGTTTGATGTTAGATCATTAGGTCACAGACATGGCAACTGCAGCTGATATTGTAGGTGCCGTTGGACAAGAAGGAAGAAAAGCTACTGTAAAGAAAGAGAAAAGGAAGACACAGGCACACAATTCTCAAATGTAGGAGAATGAAGTAACTATTAAAAAGATGTCATCTATCCAAAACTGTCCTACAGACTTGTCCAAAACAGTCCATCCTGTTTTGAAGTTAACTGTGATAGAAGGTTTATGGTTTGGGTTTGGACTGTTTTTTATTGCTTATCTTTCTTTCATGAATTCAGGTTAAAAAACAAACAAACAATCTAGGTTCAAGAAACAATAATCAGTTTGTCAGTGTCGGGTTAAAATAAAGATTTTGAATAAAAGTTTAGGTTAATTCTTTGTTCAAGGATATGTTTAAAACAAGTTTGCAGATCAGAATGGAGCTTGGTGTGATGCCTTCTCCCCAAACAGAATTGAGAGAACATCCTGTAAAGGACGAGACAGCAGATGGTGTGCTATCTCCCCGAGGCAGAGACACAAGGTGTCACTCTCTAAGTACAGCTACTGGCAGGTCTGCAGGGAGGTATTTCAGTATCAGAACTGGTTTTCAGAACTGATTAAAANAAAAAACAAAAAAAAAAAAAAAAAAAAAAAAAAAAAAAAAAAAAAAAAAAAAAAGATAGAAGAAGAAAGAAAAGGTCAGGCTTGCCTGAGTCTTGACAGCAGGAAAGCAAGCAGTAAAGAAGTCAAAGTGACTTAATTGTCCCTGCTTCTTCAGTAAATTAAAATTTTAGAGCTATGGCCATTGCAAACTGTAATGCCAAGTGAGTTCATTTAAGGTTGGCTGAGTACCTCTACATTATTGTAGCCTCTAGTGTACTTGGAGATTCGATAGACTCGTAAAATCTTGCAATGAGGATACACTGAAGGTGATTGCCTAAGGATGCTGCCCAATATCCCCTTCATGGCCCACAGACAGCTTTAGAGAAATGCAGAAGTGAGCTGAAGGTAGAAAACAGCCAGGGAGTTTCCCTGGCTTTTTCATCTTTCATTAGCACCTGAAGAATGAAACTATATTTTCTTTGGCTGCTTTCTTTTTGCAGGTTAGTTGCTATAAGACTGATATTCTCTCTTCTGCTAGAACATTTTGTTAGCCTTTCACAAAGTAAAGGGGTTATATGATTTGGGTGGAGTCTATGTCATTATAATGAAAGCTTTGAAGGGACAGCCCAGATAAACAAATCAGAAGGCATTGAGAAGAAAGAAAGAAGATGAAAAGAGTAATTGAGTGCCAGAATAAGGTTTACAATCAAAATTAATCTAGACCTGAATACACATGGGGAGCAAAACAACTCTAATTGTAAATAAAACAATATAAGGGACCTGATTAATGAACACAGGCAATCAGAATTGCTCATTAAAGGGCATGCACTTCACCTTAAAACTATTACTAAAAAGTTGTGGGAATTTTGACATGAACAGCCATTGAGTAGATTCCATTTCAGGTCAATTAAGTGGACTGAAGGGCAAGAATATGACAGGCTCTGAAATTACTGGTCTCGTATGTGGGTAACAGGGTCTTGGATTGCTCAGCATCACTTATGCAAAGATTTCAGATAGGAATTGATATAAATTCGAATCATAAAAAACAAAACAAAACAAAACAAAACAAAACAAAAACCCTGAGAAGGTAAGAGAATATTTCAGCATCTTACATATCTACTACTGGGTCGGAAAAAAAAAAAAAAGGAATACCGCATTATCATGAGAGCTTGTGTTCTGCATGAAACTGCCAAGACTAACTTATACTTGCATGTTTATTTCTTAAGTCAGATGTATTAACTCAACACAAAGAAACTTTGGACCTCATCTTGACAGATAAGTAGGGTTTGGATCATAGGGCCAGAAACCAGGAATAACGTTATATGTTGGCATCATAGGAAGACCCTCACTGCGATCTTTGTGGTTGCACAGATGTGATCACATAGGACAGATGAAATAATGAATTTTTACGTAGGCTTTTTGCAAAAAGAATGAGGAATAAAAATTCCTTGAAACTGAAAAAAAAAAAGGAGAAATGAACCATTTGTAAGAGTAAGTTGACAGAAATTTATGAACATGACTGGAAATTTACAAAATCTATAATCACTCTACTCAGATGACAACAACAATGAATATAAAATAATATCTATAAAACCCCTTATTTATGTGTCTAAGTGTACATACACTTATGTTTATGCTTACATTAGAAATATTTGCCTTCTCGTATATTACAGACATATTCACAAGATAAGACCTTTCTGATATTTTGAATATCGTGAATCTGACACAAGGAATTGAGAAACACTGAGAAGCAAAGCAAAAGAAGATGTTACCTGTTGCAAGAAAATATGAATTGATTATATGTTCAAAAAGCAGAGGAGAACAAAGTACATTCTAAGAATTAACAGATAAGATAGAACTGCCAATAATCATAGATACAAGGCAAAACATAGAACTACCTTTATGCACAGTAAGGAAGGACAGCAAATAGTAAAATTATATCATAGAGTGATAAAATACTTTCTCTTCCAGAGTGCTTTAGGATTTCATTAAACAATAAGGATTCAGTAGAAGCAATTTACAAAATACAGAATACTTACAGTGCAAGAACTTTTCAAAAGTGAAAACTGAATGCCTAAATTTTTTAGCAACCTTAGACTACTTGAGCAATTCTGTTAACTTAAAAAGGATTAAATAGGGCAAACTCCCAGAAGAATGTTACTAGACATGGTTAAAAATTTTTGAAGGGAGTAGTGCCCACAAGGTAATAATGACCAGGGTAAATTTTAAGGATTTAGAAGGTGATATGAATGACATTGTCTGGAACAGATTGTCCAGTTTCTAAGCTCAGACTTCAAAATGGAGGCTTGTAAATCAGAATTGGATCAGAAAGGAACTATAAGATGGTATAACAAATTTAAAAAAAAAAAAAAAAAACCAAAAAAAACCCCAAACCAAACCAAAACCCCCAAACAAAACAGTTTTTTGAAAAAAACTTCTGATAATTAATTTGATGACCAAGTTTAAAAGCTGTAATAGTCACAGCTTATGAGCACATGCTTAAAAAATAGATTTCTGAAAAGTTAAACTCTATTGCAGAGGGAGAAGAATGCTTAAATAGGTCAAATAATGGAAAAAAACAATTTCTTAAAATCACTAGTTTGTGTCAAGTGCAAGTAAAAGCTTACTACAATTTTGTTGCCGTTCCTTATTTGTGATTTTTTTAACAAGCCCATCAGCACTCCGTCAGTTCTGCTTGCAGCACATCTTCATGTCCTCACTAGACAAACTGGTAGACTAAAATCTCTAATACTTAGCATAGGCACAGGACTTTTGGCTGATCTTTCTATCCAGAAGGACAACAGGGATTTAAAAGTTAGTTTCTGTGTCTAATTAAGGTGAACTGCTTTTATATTACAGGCGTAAAGTCATAGCAAATCTGATTTTCTATGATAACAGCTAAACAAAGTTGAAGGCTGTGGCTAAAACCACCTGTTGTGTCAATGAATGTGCATTTCTGTTGCCAAAGTCTACCCAGTTGAACGCTACACAAAAGCACCAGGGGAAAACAGGTGGTGTCAGTCCTGACTGCCTTTGTGTTTTCAATGTTTTACTCTTTTTTTCCCCCCCTTTAAATAAACCATGCCAAAAAAGCAAAAGAATAGCATCACAGCAAGAGGAGACGGGAAGAATGTAGGATTTGCCTTCCTTGTTGTGCCAGACATCATCCCAGGGCTGTCAAAGAAATGTGCTTTGCTATACTCACAGAGATTTCCAGAGTAATAGCACATCCAATAAAAGGACACAGAGCCCAGTACTCAGTTAAATGTGTAGTGTTGATAGGGATTCTGCTCATTGTGTTTTAGCAGTTCATAATAAATGTTTGAGGACCTAATGGGAACCTCCTTTTTAAGGTACATTGTTGTTTCTTTATCCTGACCCTTGGACTCTGGTGGCTGATATCCTTTGCCCAGCTGTATTTGTAGAATGCATCCTGCCTACCAACAGTGCTACGTTGTTAACTCATAATTTGGTTCATTGCTTGTGCTGCTTTTTCCTCACTTGTAACTCAGAAACAAGAAATTAAAAGCACTAGTTTTTAAAATTTATTCTGTATTATTGCTCATGGATTATAATACTTTCACTGATCTTTTATTTTCCAAGAATTCCCCAGCTATTCATCTCCACTCACATACTTTTAATAATTTTCTTCTTCTACTATCCTTTTTGAGTGAGGATCATCAGCATACCAGATGAACATAAAGTATTTATTAATATAATAACCTCAGTGTTATTTTCAATTCAATTTTTCAGAACTCCCAGAAATCCATATGCCTTTTGAATCACCACTGTGAAGTATGCAGAGGTTTTTCCCAGATGGTCGAGGTTTACCATTAACTGACAACCCAGCAAGTATATGAATAATTCCATGTGCATATTAAAGACTAGAATTCTCCTGTTTTCTAAGGCATTTTTCATTTGCCATTACATGACTCTTTTTTCCCCCAAATCCACTGAAAATCTTGTCACCTCCAGACATTACAAACCAAGTAATGCTATTACCTATGACTGTTTTAATTGTTTCCACATCATAAATAATCACAATGAACGGTCCTAATAATCACAATTATATAGTCTTAAATGCAGACCCTCCTAGATGCAGAGTGTAACCAGAGGACAAGTCTGTAAGGCTGTCAGGCTCTTGTCTGTCACACTCACTAAGTTTAACTGTGAACTCAGTATTGAACATTTCCATTAGAATTCACTCTTCCACCTCACACACCTTAAAATAATCAAGGAGTATCTATAGGTCTCACCATGGGAAGCAATCAGCACATCTTGTAACAAAGCTGAAAATTTGGTAAAGAAGAAGAGGGTGCCTGAAGCACAGAGGATTGATTAAAGAGGATGCAAAGATTTTGTTCAGAAGATGGGGATATTATCCGAGTTCTTCCTGCTGGAATGCAGTGAAAAGATTTTGAAAAGAAATCTACAAAAGAATTGTTGCTTCTCCTACTTGTTCTCTTTAGAGCAGAATTGCAGTTGGCTGCAGCTAGATGCAGCGCTTCCTTTTAGTAAATAAAGCCACTTTTTATGGACATATTTATTTTCTGATCCTTCTTTATGAGAATCCCAGAACAACTACAATTGGAATCGACTTCTGCAGGTTACATTGCCTGACTCCTTGCTCAAATCATGTTTAACTTAGCAGTTGGAGCAGGCTGCTCATCGTTATATCCTTTCAGGTTTAGAACATCTGTGCAAGCTCTTCCAGTGTTTGACCATCTCTATTTCAATCCCTACTCAGCTTCTTTGTTCTACAATCTACAGTCATTCTTAGCTGGGAAGAGCATGCATTTTGTCCTCTTGCTCAGTTTTTACTTTTAAAGACAAAAGAGAATGTTAATATTCTGACAATTGAGAGTAGTTCTTTAATAGCAACTATTTCACATTTCTGTAAACTGTTCTCTCAAAACCCTACCTCTACCACTAATAACCTGTTTCTCAGCTTCAGAGAACTAGACTCAGAAAGGATTCAGCCATGCCACCTAGAAACAACAAAGCAGAAACCACTCACCTCACCAAATTATTAGCCATTTTAAATCAGAAAGGTGTGATATGAAAGGAAGTACAGAAACACTCCTGAGTTTTTGGACAAAGACTGCTGCTCCCACAGAATTATCCCTTCTCCTGTAGCCTCTCCCTTTTCTTCTGGACTACAGGGAATTGCTATCACAGTCTTGGCTACAGACATATTAAATGATAATTCTTCAGCTGTCACATAAACTTCATATATGAATTCCAGCTCTTGACATGTCTGCTCTGCACAGGGGTAATAAGATATATAATTTTAGAGAACACATAAACGTTACCTTGTCCTTAGGAGCTGTCTCTTTTAGGAGCATTGCGAATAAAGGGAGAGGTCCTTCCCTGAAGAAACTCAGTTTTTCTTCCTTTTTCAGCTGTTTGGCACCCCAAGGACATGAATATATAACTCTGATACTTCACCTCTCCACCCTAAAGCAAATGTGGCTTATCTGGAACTTCTTTCTCTTTCCTCTGCCTTTTTATATTTTTTTTTTCTTTTAAGGTCACAGGTATACCTAAAATCTACAGGTTTCTTGTTGGAGCCTACACAAAACCAACCCTGCAAGCATCAGGCAGAAGAAGTCTCTGTATGTGTCAGAAGGCTTGGGATGTGCCAGATATATTGGACAGGTTAATAAAAATAACGACAAGAACTCTTGGTAAATATCTAACCACAGATGATGCACTCAAGCTCATTCAAGGGTGTGCTGATTTCAGATAGAACATCAGATGAACATCATTATAGTCTCATTTTTTTCTTTTTGTTTGTGAGGTTTTTAATTTGTTAAAACATTTGTTTTGGGTTTTTTTGTTGTTGTTGTTGTTTTTTTTCTTTTTTAAAATAGGTTTCTGCTCCTTTAGTTTTCTCACATGGAGCACCAATCATATCGGATTTGGCCCCTGGACGCTGGGTGCCTTTGGGGAGGTTTCCCGGCTGATGGGGTCTTAACTATCTCAGTTCTGTGGGAAAAAGACGTGATGGACACTTTCTCTCTTCAGTCTTCAGGTTTATTATGATTTTATCTATGATACCTGGCACTGTCTACGCAGGACTTAGTGCTTAGGAAAACCCACCACCAAAATGGCCTCAAATGTGCAGTTTCAAGGTCTTTTATAATCATTTTTGTCCAATTAACAGTAGAAATGTATCTTATTTTCTTTTCTTTACCAATTACCATTTCTTGTCCACCTACATAACTAAAAACTGCGGCAAATTTCTACTAATAACACTGCAGAAAAATGGAGTAAAGGAGGAAGAAGAAGCACTAGAGACAACATCCTGTTCCCTCCATCTTGACTCCATGTTAACTCCCTAAAACCTAGATTTCTCACCCTAGTGACACACTATACTACTTTCTATTATCTATCTTACTCTTTTGTGGAATCTGGTTTATCTAGAGATTTTGAAAGCTTTCTTCATGGGTGAGGGTCGAAGTCAGTGTTTTCCTGGAGGTCAGGTTCCCCCAGAGCAGTCAGAAAAATACTTCTCTGTTTCTGGATTCCTACATTTCTTGAGCAGCCATTACATTAATAATTAGAGAACATTTTGGGTTTTTTCCTAACCAAGAGCAATAAGTCTCAACTCATGTGTGAACCATTCGTGAAAAGTACACACAACTCATCTTTTGTCACAGATAACTATATCATCGCCATCACTACCATCTCATACTTGGATGTGACCCAAGCACTGATGAAAAGTGGCAGGCTGAATTGGAACACAGATTACAACTGGTAAACAGTGGAGGGTATGGGCAGGGCAATGGTTTTTCTTTTGTCACCTGTCAGCTGGACTGAGGCTCTGTGATATATCTGAGTGTGAAGTCCACAGCCCTAGAAAATTCCAGGTAACAAGGAGTAAAATAGCTACCTTTGTCTCCAAGACAGGGTGCTGTGTATGTAGCAAATCTCTCTCTGTGCTGCATACAAGCTTTTAATAGCATTTAAAAAGGAACTAAGTGCATTGATATATTAAAATCGCTGGTAAAGTTGTGCCTGGATATCTGAATAAATCACACTCTGTACATCCGAGTGGAAGAGAATCCTCCACCTCTCTGTGCATTTGGTGCACAGGATCTCTGTGAGAAGGGTGGATCCTGCCCATGCATGCCCCAATGGGAGCATTGCACTGAAAGTGAGCTTCTCACCTACTGCTGCCAGAGACCCACCTCTGACCACTCTGGTCTCACAGCAGCACATGGATTTAAAGAAAAGAAAATGAAAAGGTCTTCAGAAAACAAAATGTTATGCCCCTGCCTCTTCCCCTGGGGGAAGGATTATACTACAAACAAGACATGAAAGTTGTTTGTCATGGTACGTAAGTGCTCAGGTGCTCTCATACAGCATCAGAAAAAACCCATATGGTTTAAAATATAAAACAGCCATTTCTGCTTACTGCTTACTTCTGTCATGTTGCTGCCTATCTTCTCTTTTCTCCCTTGCCTTAACATCTCCCATGGCAGTGAAGCTCACCAGTGAGCACAAACACTGCCAGCTGACTCTCACCCTCCTTCTTCAGCCCTCTGATATATTGACAGAGGGGACCTTTGTAGGTGAGTCAGGAGCAGTGACATGCAATGGTGCTACCCTGCCACAGCATTGCTTAAAGTGCCATGTTTGGACGGCTCAAAAAGTGAAAGACTTATTTTGGGTTACATTTGAAATATTCAGGTAAGGCCCAGCTAACTCCTTTTTCTTTATCTGTACCCCTTCAGCCATCACGCTCATTGCGCAAAACACCCACTGGTCTGTATTTCTAAGCATAATGCTCTGGCTGCAGGGAGGATTTTTCAGGGGGAAGAGACTTTTTCCCACCTCACTATTGCTTTATGCCTCATGCTGCACAAATAAATGGAAATGATTGCAGGCAATTCAGGAATGCTACTGCTGCCATCTCCTGAGAAAAGCTAGGTTAAGCATGTTTAATGGAGCTACAGAAGCTGCTGCCAGAATGTCTGCCTTACCCTATCCTAATGAAATAGGGTCTTTTGGCTGGACTACTCTGCAAATGAGTTATATCTAAGATTACAGTTATCGAACTAGAAATATGGGACTCAAACCCACATGTCTAGCAGCTGCCTGGAAGTCTCATTTGCAGATGTAACATTAGATCACAGTATATGATGTGATTAATCTTCTCTGCTTCCCAAATGGACACAGGAAATCCCTGTTCTACTTAGCCATGGAGGCCTTCAAGTCCCAGCTAACTGGGAGATCTGAACTTCTGAATTCAGAGACATAAATGCTGCTGACACTCTAAGCAGAAGTGCTTACTTTTTCTCATTTAACCCTGAGCAAAGAAATTTTGAGGAAAACTGTCACAAACTACTGTAAATGTAAAAACTGTCAAGGGATAATATGAATTCTTCTCAGGTAATCCTGAGTCACCACTGAAAATCGAATTCAGTCTCCTTCACCAAATAACATCAACAGCCCTGTGAAATTCCCATTTATAAAATCCCCAAATATAATGACTAATTCTTCCCTTCTCTTTCTCCATATGTGGACATGTTATTGAATATGTTCTCATGGACAAGAAATGGTTTCATTCACTTTCTAAGAGCAACTATGTGGGTCTAAAATCTTTCCCCAAGATCTTATTTTTTCAGATATTGAAAGCAGTATCTTACACTATGCAATCCAAAATATGTTCTAAAACTACATATTATATACAGAATTCTCTGAAATAAGGGGTGATAGACAATAGGTGTGCAAATCAGTTCCAGAGCTTTCTTCATTAGCAGCATCTTGACACACAGTCCTCATTTGAAGCTCTGCTATGTTGTTGTCTGCACCATACTGATGTTAATGAGATTTCTTTCCTATTCACTCCTTAACAATAATACACATCCTGACCTTTATAAAGTACTTCAACATGATGCATCAAAAATCACTAAGAAAGTATTAAATATTGCCTGATCATTATAACTCCTGTGAAAACCATGGAAAAATATGTAGTGTGTTTGCCCAGAGCTAATGACTACTTAACAAATATCACTATAGTAACATGACTGTTTCTAATTTTCTTTCAAATTACCAATGAGACTTTGCTGCACTTGCAAAATGAGATAGTTTTCCTTGCAATTTCTAAAAAAAAAAATTCTATCAGTTTTTACAATAAAAATTCACCTTTCTTGATCACAGAAGTAGCGGTGCTATCCTTCTTTTTCTTTAACCAACCATAAAAAAAAGAGAATAAAACTCTTCGACAAGACTCAGCCTGAGAGCAGAATAGCTTTGGAGCCTGTGTTCCCACTGTCCTGTATCCTAGATAACTGTTTGTCTCCCAACTTACATCCCAGAGTCTTCCTCTGGGTTACAAAATATGAGCTGTTTGGTTTTGGCAGAGTACTAAAAGCAATAAAATGTTGCTTTTTAACTTAATATTCCTCAGTCAGCAGAGACAGGGGTATAGAGAAATCGATGGGAGTACTGAGGGGCCATGACCTTGCAAGTCATTCAGCTTTTTCACTGCAAACTTATTATCATGGCTAAGGGGGCTTTCCAGAGGCTGCTGACCTCTCCTGCTGCTGCAGTGTGTCTTGCCATGGCACTGACAGACGAGTCAGCACTCAGGCAGAGTCCGGGAGGGGATGTTGCTGGCTGGATTGTGATTGTCACACTCTGCTCAGCTGTGACAGCATATGCTCAGCATTCAGAGCCAGAAAAGGACATGATGCTGTCCTTGCACACTCTGAGCAGCCAGCAGCCTTCTGGGGGGTAAGGAGATGGACAAGTGAAATGTGTCAGGCAGAGAAGGGAAGCCAAACCGAGTGTCAATGGGAACAGCAGAGAGAAGATGAACATGTACGAGAAAGGCAAAAGAAGAAAAAGGGATGTGCTAAATGGCATAAAGGCAGAGAGAGGAGTGAACAAAATGCTGAGGGAGGGAAAGAACTTGTGACAGTGAAAGGAGATATTTTCTTATCTATGAAAGGATCCAAGAAGAAAAAAAAAGGCTAAAACTTTAATGCTTTGAGTTTTCTGGCAAAATGCCTTCCTTTCTTTGGAAATGGCAATCTACAGAGCAAGTTGCAAAGTCTGCCTCAAAAAAACTACCATTGCCACCTCCATCTAAATAGACTGTTAAGGACCCTGTGTTAACAAAAAGCTGTATCCATATAGAACTTACCTTTACAGTAACATCCTCTATGTATATTTGTTGGAAATAATTTCATTAAAAAGCATATCTTAAAAATACCACTGGGAAGAAATTATCCATGCTTTCATTCTAGAAGGAATAGATGGGTTTCCTTATATTGTCTGGAACAGTTCAGAGCAATGCCTGCTTTGTCTCCTCCTCCTCCCACATATCTTTGCAATTTTTACCCCATCATCAACTTCAGGACATGTTCCTCCATGGGAGGTGAGGGTAGTGTGGGTAATCACAGTAAGGGATGCCAGGATACCCCACCCACTTGAGCTGCAGGAGCTTCCAGGGGAGTGAGAACCTGAATTCCTGTAACAGATACCTTCATCTCTGTAGCAAGATGCTACATGCTCTGAATCCTGAACAAAACTTCAGCAGAGCTGCAGATATCTGTAGTTCTGGTTCTGAAGCATCTGCCTGGGGAGCTGGCAGGAAACAAGGACAAAAATATTCTCTGCTTGTGGTATAGCCAGAGTTTAGTTACTCCGACATTTTTGGTGCACCATTTGGCTTCAAAGGAGAGCCTTGTTAGTTGGAAACTTCCTGACCAGCTGTGGTCTGGTGTTTACAGGTCTGCTAATAAAACTGAGGGGATGGGAATTCACAGACAGAAATAGACAAATGAACCAGACCTCTCTTCCTCTCTTTATCCTGCTCCCTCAGAGGAAGGACAAGAACAGGACTTGACATAACTGAGCAAATACGGAGGATTATGTGGATTAAGGAGAAATTTCTGTGCATCATAGTATGTCCCCAGGGGTTAGGCAGAGAGTCTCAATATAACAGCCCTTAAAGCTTGGATACTTGTTCTAAAGTTCACACTGAATTTAAATCTTATATTTTACATTTTGATTACTACTTAGTTCAGACCCTCCCTGCCACACTATATCTTTGACACCTAGTATGAAAATATTATGATTAGTTTAAAAATTTACCCGACTTGTCAAGGAATGGTAACAGCAGAATGATAGTAATACCTTCAGCATGCCCTGTAACAAAATGTTATATCTTGTCTGTCTTTCTTTAGGTGGAGTAACCTCAGTACTGTCTTGTAGATAAAAATAGGCAGTTAGGCTTTATTGCCAACAGCTGCTCCACCCCAGAAAAAGAGGAAGCCTCCCTCCATTCTGATTACCCACATGGTCTGAAGGTTTTATTCAACACTACATTGCAAAATGGCAAACCACTGAATGCTGTGCCTAAGCATGCAATTACATTATAATTCTTCAGTGTAATACTCAGCCCAGTTGCTACAATGTTCAGCTGAATCTTGCAGCAGTTTAGTTGACCATCTTATTCTCTGAAGATGAGGGTTTATGGAGGAATAAATTGCAGATACTGAAGTTGAAATTAGGGAAACACTTCACATGCTTAACCCTATATTCAGGACAGAAATTAAAGAACATGACTTACTCAGACTACATAGCAAGAGTAAACATGTCATTTAACCCCAGAGAGCCTTAAACTAGAGATTAAATTTACTGTGTGGGGATGTAGTTTGTTAAACAGACTGGTAGATTGGTACAAGGTAATAATAAGCTCTCAGGCATGATGTTTATATTTGGAAACAATTTGTTTTTGCAGGAAAACTATTTATAAAGTATTTGAGACACACTGACTCTACAAAAGCAGCACTACAAATACATTAAGTAGTAATGAGATTAATCATAGTAATTACTAATGAGACAACAAGGTTTTCTTATAGAGCTTTTAGGTTTCTTATTTGCTCTGGATGAAAAATACATTTGCATTGTAATGTCAGTTCAGTTAAGATGCAAATTCTGCCTCCAGTGCAACTTTGCACAGCCACAATCAAGAGTCAGTACCATTTGTTCAAAACAGTGCCAGTAGTTTGACCCAGAAAAGCAGGGACAGAGTACACTAAAGATCATGGCAGTTACAAGAAGAGCGTGGTAATGATGGAGCTAAATTGTTCATTTTGTCACCAAATTATTTCTAGTAGGTCAGGAACTGTGGTACAGAAGCCATATCTCTTTCTGGCATGTGGCCTACATGAGTAGAACAGCTTACCTGTACAAAGAGTCTGTTTTCAGACTATCTACATCTTTTCACTGTACTTGCAGAGTGCAGCAGGATGTAGTTAAGGTGTATTGAATTATCAGTGTTAAAACACAGTTCACTAATTTACTTTTTCATTTGCTAAATCCTTGGACTTTTGTCATATAGATAACACATATCTTGTCTGCTTCTCTGTTCTGCCAGAGCCATCCATATATGGTAAAATAAAATCATTAGTCTCAGTTGTCACCACGTAAATGTTTTATTTTGTTACCAGGTGCCTTTTCTTCCAGGTTTGGCATTTAATTGTCAAGATGCATTTAAGTTTCCTAAATTTTATAATCCAATTTAACAAGAACTGCTGGAAAAACAAGTAAATGCAATAACAAAAGTGAAACGTTATTTAATTGATGAATTTTTTTACTAAAGACATGATAATTCAGTGTGCTCTCTTACTGCTATTTCTTATCATTTTTTTAAGGTTGCAATTGAACAAAGAACAGTAACTGCAGTTTAGAGTAGAAAGGCAAGGTCACATGGCCTTGGCTTTAGCTAATTTATCTTTCATGACATATTCTATTTTTTCCTACTAGCATTATTACCCACATTACATTTCTCCCATGATAGTGCATCCTGAGCTCTTGCAATGCCAAACTTAGTGGTAGCATTTAATTTGTGTGACATTATTCAGTTATCAAGAAAAAGCACATGCTGAGAAACACTCTAGTTAGTTAATGATAGCATAAAACATGAGTTCTTGTAAGCAAGAGCAATGTTTCAAGTACTTTGCTAAAAACACTTCTTTCTGAGGCTGCACTACCACATTCCAGTCATGGGAACCTGGGCATTCACCAAGCAGGTCTCCAGATGAAGGTTAACAGGTAGATATGCCTCTGAGAAAAGGAGACACAGACTGAGTTTAACAATTCAATTTCATACCTTTTCCCTTAAGTAATGGCAGCTGGACAAGGTGCAAAGACTGCAGCACTGAATTATAGGAAAGGCATATTGAGATTGCTCTAGTCTAGTCCTTTTTCAGTGGAAGACCATTTCTACATATGTCATTTTTAACAGAAACAAAACTAATCCATCCTTGGAGACCTACAGTGATGGAGAAGCCATGCAACTCATCATGTATTTCTTGTAATATTACAGGCACATTGCTTTATATGCTTATATTCATATTAACTGGAATACAATATATCCATAGCAGGAGTTGCTGTAAACAGGAAATCTTCATGGAAGGTTCTACTAGGATTCAACAGGGCTCTGCTCTTGATAAAAAGAAACTTATTACCTTTATGCACAAACTGAAAGACAAAGTAAAATGACAGTGCATGTTTTGGGAATTATGGAAGCTGCTGAAGTTGTAAATAAGACAGATGATAATTGTAGAGAATTAATCATTTATTAGGATGGGCTAATTTGGATATCTTGTTTTAATACAGATTAATTTGCACTCATATATCTAAGGAAGAAAGAGCATAGTTTATATAGACAGGATTGGACTAAGTATTTCAAAATGACAGAACATGAAAAGAAGTCCGGGTCTTGGTAGATAATTAACTGAACATGAGTTTGCAGAAGGATGATGCAATTAGAGAGTGAATGTAAGCCCTGAAGCCTAAGCAGGGAAAATATGAAGTGGGAGTAGGAAGGTGGTATTAGCTCTGCTTATAGCAAATGTAAAACCATGACAGGAATACTGTGTGCAACTCTCATAGCCACATTTCAGAATGGACCATCTGATAAACTGCATAGTCAGAAAGTTATGCAATAAACTTGTTGAGGCCTGAAAGGCATGGCTTGCTATGAAAAAACTATGAATGAGCAAGCTGCCTGTCTTATCAAAAAGATAAGCAAAAAAGACTATTGTAAAAGACATAAAAGATGTTTTCAATTGTGACTGGCTTTTTAGTATAAGAAGGGACATAACAAAGGACAGTATGGGATATTATTTCCTTGAAAAAGTGATATGTAAGATTTAACTGCAAATAAAACCCTCAAAAAACCTGAACCACCCAGTGAATAATTTTCTACATCTTTAATGAGGTGACAAATCTTCTGCTCTGTACTGCTATGTCTAAAGGTCTCTCCTGGCATATTGCACTCAGCAGACCTGCTGTTGAGCCCTACAGCTGAGATGCTGCAACTTGCAGGAGCATTATGATCCCTTCCAACTTCAAAGTCTATGATTAGGTGACTAAGAAAATTATCCTTTCTTTCTTTGAATTCTACCAAATAGTAGTGATGTATACCTGCTTAGGAAGTAGGTCTAAGTTATATGAGTTTCAAAATAAGGTATTATACTTCATTGGTCTTAAACAGATTTTTCATCACTAAAATCAATAGGCTTGTATTTTAAAATAATCCTGAGAATGGGGAGATTGTGAAGTTGTTTCTGAATGGCATAACCTGTTCCCACCAAGAAAACAGCCATTCAAATGTCCCGCTGAATCACTGGCACTCGAAACAGTTCTTAATTTTATTTCTGCAGAGATTAGTTAGCTGAATACAGAAAAATCACATCCTTTGGTATGTCACTTTGTTTGCATGTTCATGTATTTGAAATAATATCTGTTTAGTAGTCCTGACTGCAAAAACATCAGACGGTGTTTTCAATAAATAATTCCACTTTAATGGCAAAGTAATAATTTAGACAGATACAGTGTGCACACCTGCAAAAAAAAAAAAGAAAAAAAAAACAACCCCAACAAAAAACCCCCCAAAAAAACAAACCAAAAAAACCCCCAAAAACGCAAGCTGGTTTACAAGCTAGAGGAACAATAAACCAATAGAAAATACATCATCCAGTTAAGTCCGATGACACCAAATACTTATTATTAGGGTTTTACAAAGACTACAAAAATTTTCAGATGATTTATTTCACTGTTTCTGTCTATTTACAAGATATGTTACATCAAAAATGTACAAAATATAAAATGTGTACAGACAAATGTTTCACAAACAATTTCTGAGTTGTAAACTAGGTGGACTCACTGAGATGTATTGCAGGAAGTTTTGTATATGCAATATTGTGTGTTTGTGAGCTAAATATGGCAGGAAAAGATTTGCAGGTTTGCTCAGAGCACAGGTACAAGAAAGAGCAGCTTTGTTTTAGTTCTTAGAGTCAGTCAAGGTGTATGAACACTGACATTCTGCATCAGAAATGGATCCAGATTGGGGGACACGATGTTGGTCAGACTGGATCCTATGTGCATAAATTCAGGGTTGTATTAGGGCAGTAGCACCGTGTAGGAACCTCTAGATTCAGTGATGCAGCTCAGTGCCATTTGGAAACTGCACAGATGTTTTTAAGTAACAGCAGATGGCCACAGGGTGGCCACGAGGAGTGAATAGCACCAGATACACATCCCAAAGGTAACATCCATGGAGGTGAACAGTACATGACTACACAATGCCAGAGCCCTTAGGTACCTTCTTGTTCATGTGCACCTGTTTTAACCTCATGGCTCTTGTGGTAAAAAAAGTGTTTCTGGTTACTCTGAGCAGTCCAGATGCAGTCAGGTTGTATCCTGCCGTGACATATGAACTTAAAACATTTTCAGACTTTTTCCCCAAAAATGTATTGGTTTCATACAGATATTGAAACGTGCTAACTGTAGCATTGATAGCTCCTGCATAGTAGTAACAACTGTAAGTACAGGACAAACACACCAGGTAATAACAGCTTTTAGGTTTTGCATTCTGTATTTGTTTGCAACATACAGGAAATCTCAGCAAGTGAAACATCTCTTAACACCAACAGAATAAAATACATTTTTTTTTGTTTGTTTGTTTTTGATTTGATTTGTGCAAGGCTTTTTTTTTTGCCTTTTTTTTTCTTTTTCTCTATATTTACAATACCCACCCAGTAGACTGTGCAAAACCAACCCACTTTTACAGTATAAACTCTTCCTCTTCCACAGTGGACATCACTGCTTCAGTGTTCTTTTATGCTGAATTCTTCATGTACAACTATAGCAATCAAAACAACATGCTGAAACTAGAAAAAGGAAAAAACAAAAAAACCCATATATTTGTGCTCATGCTGCATCAAGTGCATCCAGCTCTGCTGGATAAGTATTCAAAACATCTATCCTCCCAAAAATTCCGTTCCATGGGACCAAATGGATTTGAGCCGATTTTGTCAGCATTTATGTGGCAGTGAATGTGGGTTTGGGTTCCTTGTGTACTTCTGAGGGTAGGCAGAGAAATCTATTCACAGATAAAAAATATTATATAGCAACTGTTCTTTCTCGTATCCGTTACTTTAAAAAATCATGATATACAGATATGAGGCTACTATGTTAACTGATGTTTTCTCATTAGTAAATGAAGAAAAAAAAACAGTGTAAATTACCAATGGTTTAGGAATTAAACCAGCTGTAAAACTGTTCTAGAAATCTGTTTTAAGGCAGTGAGACAGCACCATAAGAAATGTTCCTTCTTTCACTGAAAAGGCTCAAACAAATGAAGCCCTAAAAAGCCTTTAATCAGTGTTGGTTAGTAATTGGTAGAAAACTGTTGTTAAGGAGTGGGCAGGCGGCTAAAAAAGACCCTTGTGGTAAAAATAACTTTATAAAATCTGTGACTTGTGTACTAAAAACTTGATGGAGCGCATCACTGTGACCATGGCAGTTAGAATTAAATTGGCACTTATCCAGCATATCACAGTCATGTTTTCTGGTGATTGCACAATACTGTTTGTGCTTTCTGAGTTACTATCATCTTTTACTCATTTTGGAATGGGCAGTAGTGTATAACACAAACACCACTGCCGTCCTGTGACCAGCACCATGTGGCACAACAGAGGTTAGAAGATAATTAGAAGACTGCATTGTTCATGCAGCACTTTAGGGTAAACTAAAGGAAAAAAAAAAACCAAAAAAACAAAACAAAAAAAACCCCAAGAAGTTTCGTTGTAAACTTGTACAATGAAACACAGAGAGACAGAGAGAAAGAGGATAAGGGGAAAAAATATTCCAGTTTGGCTAATACATGTGCAATCTGCTCAGATGCCCTTAGTCTAGGGCACTTTCCAGTTGACAAATGGAGTCTCACTTGGCTCCACAGGTATTGAAATGCCTTAAAATTAAAGTAATTCAAGCTTTCCACTTCAATTTTTCTTTCTGACTTTGCAGAGATAGGTCTACTGCCTCTTTACAACACAGCATTCTTACTGAGAGACCTCAGTGTGCTGCTTTAATACTGGCAGTGGTCTAGTGGAAACAGATTTTACCATCATTCTACAGCAAGATTTTTCCCTTTCAGAGAGTTGATTCAAGGGATGAATCCAAAATGTCATCATGGTGGCTGGTGCTATCACTGTCACAGCTCTGTGCGCTTGAATAGTTGGCTGCCTCTTGAAGCCTCATTAGCATATTCATCTGAAAGAAGAAAGCAATGTTTATATAATCTTGTCTCATTTAATACTGCAGTGATCATGTTAAAATTTAATTATGCTCCCTTGCTGTATGAGGTGTGCTGGTACCTAGATGAGGGACTGTACAAAAGGATTCCAGAAAGGGCAGGGCGTTAGTGGCTCCTACTGGCACTCTTTTCATTGCCTTCTGTTTTTTAAATAGAAGTTTAAAGGTCCAAAGAGGGATACAATGGAGCTGCCTGGTAACTCTCTTTAATTCAGGGGTGAGGCCAGCTGCAGCTGCTACACTGGCAGAGGAAGGAAGCCATATCTCAGCTGGACATCTGGGCCCATATTTGGAGACAGTTAAGCTTCCAGATAATTTTTGGATGCTATAGATGCATTACACTGGAAAAGCAACTGAAAACACAATCACAGTAACATACTCTATCTACAAGAGCAAGATGGGGAGGGAATGAGAGAGGGGTGGACTGATGCCAGCTGCCTCATAAATGAGTCCCATCTGCTGTTGAGGGGCTGACTTCAGGAGTGGAACAGCAACAGATCCTCCTACCCAGGAGAGTAGAGGCCCCCATAATTCAGGAATTACTGGTACCTGAAATCCATCTGAAAATCATCAAATAGCAGCATTAAGATCCAAAAAATTACTTGGATGCTTGATGCCTAACTGTATAGTGGTTAGGATTTTATTTATAAACCATCCAGTTCTGCCAGCATGCTAAGGACTGCAGGACTGCAAACAATAGTACTTTACTATTTTTCAAGGAACAAAAACACTGTCATTACAAAAAGCAGGCAAAGAAAAACAAAAGCCAAAGATGTTTTCCTATCTGTCTGTGCTTTAAGCCCCTATTTCCATTTTGTTCAGAAATCTCTACATCTCTTTCAACTCAATCTCTGCATGCTTTTAACTTGCACAGTGAAGTTTTCTCTAAGCACTCAACAGTATTCAATGCTTTTGGTAAGCTTTTGTTGATGCTCTAATAGGTATCCATGCTTGTGAACACAGGATACCTGTGGTGGGTGTTCAATACATCCTGCATGAGATGTGTCCTGTCTCTCCAAGTGCAGCATCTGTCCAGCCCTTGAGCTCTGCTGGAGGTAGGAGCAAATCCTCCAGTCACAACTTTCAAGTTTCTGATATTTACTCAGGTACAGATTATGACCACAGCATGCAGGGAGTAGGGGTGAGTGGACACTGAACTCAGGCTGCCCATAGCCTGAGATCACCACTGTGATCACCACAGTGGAGATCATGCTGTGCTGGAAGCCCAAATCACAGGGTCAAAATATTACTGAAACCTTATGGAATGGAAGAGAAGTTCAAATAAGATGATTTTCTACACTTCAGGATGCAAAGTCTGTTTTTTAACATAAAACAGTCAGGCTGAGGAACCCTTTTCTTAAAACTGTGAAGAGTTAAATGCATTTTTCTCTGAGAAATTCCCTTTTCCAAGGGCTGCCTGTATTCTAGAAATAAAGTTCTCTAAAATGGTACTTTTGAATTGTGATAAAACAGTCCACAGAGAAAGCACTACAGAAGAATAGCAGTTCAACATATGCATTTTAATAGTCCATTATCAGAGGAGTCACTGGTAAACCCAAATGTCTGGGACTATATTTAAATAAAACAATACGTGGCATTGAGGGAAATCAACTTCTTATCATTTATTGCCACCAAACTTGCATTCCTTCTACATTAAGACTATTACACAGTCATCAGTTATCTTAAAATATTATGAGAAATGGGAGGATGACTAATTTCTATTTTCACTAAATTCTGTACAATAGGTAAGTTAGATAATGTGTATATTGCAGCCCTTAATTTTTAAAAATGTAGATGAATAACTGCCTAATGAAGAAAGATGTTTTCATGATAAAATTGATTAATAAGCTGCTGAAGAGTGGTACCCAAAACCAATATAATGATGAAGACCTGACACAAGGTACCAGCTATCAGATACATCTGGGCAGATGGGAAGTACAAACAATGTACAATATAAAAACGTGTTGGTGATACATGCCCGCCTGCTTGCATTTGTTTTCAACACTTCCATAAATTTTAGGAGGATTAATTTTAAAAGCCTATTCTGGAAGTGGTGCACAGTACTTTTTTTACTGCACAGTATGCAGTTTAACATTTGAGAGTAAAGTGCATACTGAAAAGCCTTTTCCCAAAAGTTTGAATCTTACCAAGGGATCCCCCTCTGTATCAGTCTGTGGAACGTGCTTAGAGGTTGTTCCTTCTTTTGCTGATGCATAGCCTTCATAGCCGACATCTTCAGGCCGTAACTGAAGTAGTGATGGCCACTCATGCTGTAGTGTTGCAGAACTCCATGGATAGGTATCAGCTACCCACTTGGAGGGATCCTCCCAGGGTGCCCTCTTACCGTACATCTATATTATGGATATAACACAGAGTTTTCAGTACCACTTGTAACAGCAGAGAAAAATGCCCTCACAAACATCTAAACCATTTTAGAAAGAGATTTGCTTTCAGATGTTCTCAGTACTCAGGCAAAATAAGACCTTAAGGAGATCAGATCATCTCCACTAATACTCCTTCAGTACACAGAGTAGCTGCAAGTTGGAAAATGCTCCACAACAAGTGACAACAAGTGACACTTGTAGACAGCAGCAGGATAGAATGTGAAATGAGATCTCCAGGTAATTTGCTAAAGGCATATCAGGGAAATTAACGCAGACTTATCAAAAGCATTCAAGTTAATAGCATTTTGTTTGAAGTGAATTAGAAGGTGACAGTACAGATTGTTCACGTCTCCCAGCAAAGTGAGGTGCTGAAGCAGACATCTGTCCACATCCTTAATGTGATAATTTTGAGAAGGGTAAGAAAAGGGATATATTTTTCCTTACTATGGAGCATAAAATGCTTATGAATCTGGGAGGAGGACAGATGAAGCAAGGATGAGAATATTGTAATTTTAGGAGATCAGGTAGCTTCCTCACTAGAATTCACCCCTCTCTGTATTGCTGTTCACAAGCAACATGTTAACTGAGAGCCCCTTGGTTGCTGCTTTAAAGATTTCCTTTAGCTGTGACAATGGCACATCATCTGGGCTTTTTGTAATTTCCCCCGCCTCAAACAGTTTCACACAATCCAAATAACATCATGCTATTGGCAGGGCATGCATTCATGCGTGATATAGTGGGCTGCACTCCTAAAGCAAGAATAACAGGGAAGGACTTCAGTGATAAAGGCAGAAGGATGGCTTGTGCCTATCACTGCAACACCTGCTACCAGGCACTTGCTGAATGCAGGGCTTCAGGTTAGGCAGCCAAGTTCCCTGTAATAGGCACAGAGATACTCATATGTCTTCTGCCCTGCACTGAGGCTAGGCTGCTACAACAGGGATCTGCCTAAATAAGCCAAAGGAAATGTTTCTCAGAGGTAGCAGGCTAACTCCAGGCTGTAGTACTTCCCTTCATCTAAGATTAACAGTGACTAAATCTTTTCCGGAATCTAGAGCAAGGCTTGTAAATCCTATGTCTGACAAGTGAATTTGCAAAGTAGCTGAACAGAAAGCAGTTTCTATCTTTGGTTCCAGGAACACTTAATTATATGATATAAAAGATTCCTGTTTATTATTAATAATTTTATTCTATGAAAGACATCCAAAGCAGATAAAAGTTGGTACAGCTCATGAACCAAACACATCTTTTTCTATATGCTGCCATCTTCTGCTTCACAACTGAAGTTTCCATTTAAGCAGTAACCCTGTATGCTTGGGAAAATATAGGAATGAAAAATATCACTGCATTTTTATAGCTGGTCCAAACAAGTGCTGTTAATCTCACAGTGGCTGTGCTATCAAATGTTTGGCAGTAATGTGCACAAAGCATAAACAACATAACTCCCAGAGAGATAAGCAGTTTTAGGGAAGTATGAGATATCCAACAGGCAAGATTCTAAACCTCTGTTGCATCAGTATGTCACTGTGTTGATACAGATGATAAAGAAATTGCAGCTCCTTACACAGTTCTGTGCCTAGTCCATAACAATCCCCCCTGCACTATGCAGTAATTTCTCTTGGTGTCATGTGTGGAAAAAAATGCCTTTCCACAAAGCATCTCTTTAAAGGACATAGAATTGCAGTGCACAAACAATTAAAAAAAAAAGAAAAAGAATGTGAGAAAGCCAATTAAAGATTAGGGGGAAAATATAGAAAAAGAGAATGGATTAATGTAAAGCTTTAAATGTCCTCTGAAGATGTGAAATTATCCAAAATCCTAAATTCCTCTGGTACAATAACCCAGAGAGTTATCCTCCTGAGGACAACCTCATTGCAACCTCACAGGGAGCTTATAAAGAAGGGGGAACAATATTTTAATGTGGCCAGATAGTGATAGGACAAGGAAGAATGGTTTTAAACTAAGACACATGAGGTTTAGGTTAGATGTTAGGAAGAAATTCTTTACGGTGAGAGTGGTGAGGCACTGGAACAAGTTCCCCAGAGAAGTCGTGGATGCCCCCTGTCTGGAAGTGTTCAAGGCCAGGAATTTGATGATCTTTTAGGTCCCTTCCAATCCAAGCCTTTCTGTGATTCTATGAAAAAGTTGTTCACAAGCTTTTTCCCACAAACCTGTGTACCTACATGTGTATGTAGGTGGTAGGAGGACTACACAGACAAAAGCTATTTTCTGGCATTGGTCTAAAGCTTATTAACTGTTCCATTTGAGGTAGGATGAGACTGTCTTGACTCAGGGAGACAATCTGAGCTGTATTTAGCAATGCTGGGAACTCTTTAAACAAGGTAAAAAATGTACCTACCTCCAGTTACAGAGGAGAAACCCCCTTCATAAAATACAAGATGTGTTAGTGTTGGAGCAGACAAAGCCAAATTATACACCAGAGTAAGAGCAGGTCAAAAGGAATTTGAGTCTGCTTTCTATAACCCATCCGAAGACTTTCCTCTTGTAAATGCCACAACATTCATATCAGGATGCGCTGTTTAAAAACAGTTGGGGAAAGCCTTTGAAAGCAATTTAAAAAATTTTAGGAATCAATGACATACCTGGAGTCCTTCTCTCACAGCTTCCAGAAGATATGGAACCAGGGAATAGTTCCAAAGGTCTGTGAACCACACTCTGGAGCCATCAACATCCATAGGGCAAGGGAGGAAGAGACGGGGACCTGAGAAGACAAGTTCTGTATTAAAAATGGTAGAGCTAGGAAAAACACTTACAATAATCTCAAAATTAAAAGAACAGTGCTGGAACAAACTCAAGTTAAGAGAATACTAAAACAGGAGTACATTAAAGGAGTTACTGTTACTGTTATTAAAAATGAACTGGTGCCATTTAGTCCAATTTTAGAGCCTGATGAACAAGTTTTATGGCAAAGCTATGTGAGAGCCGACATCTTTGCTAACATAATTATTCCATTAAAAGACCTCAGATCCAAGGGTTTTTATTGCTGTAATTATATTGCAGTGTGAAAGCAGAAGAAAAAAAATAAGCTTAGGAAAGTTACTATTGGGGTAATATTTTTAAAATTTATTTTTAAAAATTGCAATATTTTACTTGAAAGTATTTAGCAACAAAAGAAGAACTACCAGGAAATATATATACTCTCTCATTAAACTTTCCATTGACTTTTAAATCTTGCTGACAACTAGACAAATTCCCCACACCTATGTTGTACTTCCCATTGAGAGATGGCAACTTAAAAAAATAATAATATATTCTTCCCAAATCCCTATATGCTCAGCCTGCATCCCTATTTCAACCCCTTCCACCAATGGACTCACCAATGGTCACATCTGAAGAGCTGTGTGTTTCTAGGAAGCTGTTGAGATGATGCCATGTTTTGGGGATCCAGTCAATGATTTTCATAAGCTCGTTATTGCGTATGTTCTTTTCTATTTCAGTTTCAATCAGTTTCCTTCTCAGATATCTGCCTAAGAAACCTTTAACAGGCTCTGTGTGATTAGCACACAGCACCCACCTGGGTAGAAGAGATAAATGTCAAGCAGCAATGAATAGAAAATGCATTATTTCCTCTTAAACATATAGATGAAAGTAATGTCACAGTCTCATTATTCAGCAAGTATAACACTGCTCCAATAAACCTCATTACTGCTCACTGTTTCAACACAACCATTTAAGATTCCAGCAGGAATTCAACACTTCAGAAGACAAATGAAATGCAGGAATGCAATCATCTTCAGTAACTTGCTAGAGGTGCCAGACAGTATCTTATTTCTTTTACCATTCCCCAACACCATTCAGGGACCCATCAATAGAGAGACACTGAAACTGAAATACTTTACTGTGATGAGACACAAGATCAATATTTGTCAAAGAACTGGGCTTAGAAGCAGGGAGCTTTGCAAACATGGCCACAGTAAATACAGAGTGAATGTACCTGAAATTGTGATGCATCTCCAGATTTGGTGAAGAAGAAACTCCCTGGTTCATGGTTCCAATAATATAGGGACTGGAAATATAGAAACAGTAGGATTTTTTGAGGGAGAATTAATTCAAATATTCAGAGTATATTCCTTCTTATTATCTGCTCTAGGCCAATTTCAAAAGAGTCTCTTGGTGTACTATAATCACAGATTTAAAATATTTCTGAGGTACCCTTTTAAAAATTTTTATGCTTGTATGATTTCCCTCTGGCACATATGTAGTTTACTAGAGCTCATCTGTAATGAAGATGAAGAAATAAAGAAAATAAAATAAGAAATAAATAAAGCAACCCTGTCTTAATGTAATTCATAATTTGGCAGAAGCTTTAGCCTTTTTAATTTCAGAACCAATGAATCTCATGAGTAAGACATTGCATGCAATGATTTTATGAAGGGAAGACCCCATGATGTCACTTTTACAGCAGAAATAACCAATGTTAAAGGCCACTAAAAGTTCTAGAAAACATTATTTTTACTCTTGCTTGAGAATAAAGGACAGTCAGCCAACTTTATACTTCCAAACTGCTGCAGGAAAACTGTGGGAAGGTCAAATCTGCTAGATACACAGCTGCTTCTGCATGGCGTTGTTTATCTCAAATTCCACTATTACAAACTGTAAGCTGTTCTCATGGTACTAATGATCTTGTGTAATTTTACAAGGTGCAAAGGATAAAACTATAATTCAGCCAAGTGTTTAAGCACATTCCTAAATTTTATGGTACATTTACATCTCACTCATTTACATCTCACTGAGAAGCATGGGAGTCTTGTAAATGAAGTGAAGGAGACAACTATGATCTTTGCTGAAAAGGTTTAAAATTATTGAAGCAAGTAACAGCCTCACAAATGGCCTATGGGAGCCTAAGTTTTCACTGGGACATAATTTTATTTTGCAAAATAACAAGGATTTTTACTGTTTTAAAACAGCAAAACCTGTGTGCAAGGAAAGAGAAGGGGTATCACCTACCATTTATTATATTTACAGTTGAGGAAACCATTGAAGATGTCACTTAGTGAACTGACGTGGTGGAGGTTATCAAGAATTATGACGACAGGGAGGTCAGCACCATTGTTGTCAGCACTGCATTGCTCAGCTAAGTTTGCTAGATATTGTCGCAGATCCTTCAGAAGAATTAATAAAAAAAAAAAAAAGCAAAATCACAAAAAATGTCCCAAGCCCTTGGAAATTCATCTTTTAAAAGATTAATCCAATTAGACCATAGTTATAATTTTGCTGGAAAAAAAAATTCAGAAAGATAAAATGACTACCAAAGAGTTTTCCTTCTGTGGATCACAGCTGGATCTGCACATGCAGGAAAACATGTTGCTTACAGAAGACAACATTAAAGTGACATGCTAGGAAAAAACAAAGGTGCTAAATACAAGAAAAATGACAAGCATTCTGATTTGGGGATATATGCCTTAGAAATTTGCGGATAAAAATATCTTATATCCAGAGGAAAATAAATTGCAATAAAATATGACATTTCCAATGGGATTAGATGCTCATTAATTTTTGGACCTTGATTCTTATGAATGCCACATTTATGTACCAAAACCCCACCACACTGTCACACAATTTCAGTGCATTGAACAGCTCCTTTAGATATCTCCTTTCAGCACTCTCACTGAAAATCTGTCTGATTTCTTGGGGCTGCTTTATCACACCTCATAATAAAACTTGTGTAAATTCTTCTTTCCTGTTAGCTGTCTGGCTGCTGTTTAGTGCAGAAGTAAAATAGAACTTTCTATAATCAAAATATCTCATATTTTTGTGAACGGTTTCTCTTGAGAATTTGGGCTAGTCAAGTTTTACAGCTGTATCTCTAGAGGTATCTAATTTTGAAAGGGTTGGAAATGCTCAGTATTATGGACAAAATTCCTATTGACATCTTATTTTCTGGATCACGGATAGCAGAGTCTTTTCTTCTTTAATGGAAAGATGCACTTTTTTTTATTTCAAGAAAGATTTTCCTTAGCCTTTTTATGATCAGGGTCTCTCAGGGAACATTATAGATTTCTTCCATGGAATAGTACTATAATCTGGATTATTAAAACAGCCTTAATACACAGATAATAACCACACCCTTAATGCCTACATATAATAATCTGTATTATTCAAACACCCTTGGTATTTGACAATGTTGCTTTTTCTTTCTTTTTATTACAAAATCAAAAATTCTACATAAATTTTGATAAAAATAGAGAAAAAGGGGGGAAAACCTCCAAGCAATCCAATCCCCAAAACAACTGCCAAACACCAAAACACACAGATCAAGCAATTTAACAGAAATCCAAAAGCTGTCTCTTTTGTGGGAAAATTTTCTTTACAGATGTGTATAGTATAAAACTAAAACATAAACATATTCTCTGTCAAAGTAAATGGCATCTCAAATCCTCTGTACAAAGACAGTCAAAAGCAAGTATTTTTTGCCAGAATGGTCCTTTTACCCCTTTGGGATCTGTATGTTCTCCCTTATGTTAGCATTCATTATGTTCTGTGCAAATCAGAAAGTTCTGGGCAAACCCTTTCTTTTTTTCCCTCAGTTACCAAGTTAGGAGTACACCCAATTCAGGACAGCCAAGTGAATATTATCTGTGGCTAGCACAGCA
>VWZN01005446.1:165920-193973 GCA_013396955.1 Regulus satrapa | reverse complement strand
TTTGACAGGGACATGAGCAAGACCAGCAGAGTGCAGCAAATGTCACACACCATCCACAAAAGAAGTGGTTTTGTTTTTTTTTTTTTTTGTTGTGGGTTTCTTTTTTTTTGGTTTTTTTTTTGTTTTTTGTTTTTTTTTTTTTTTTTTTGTTGGGTTTTTTTTTTTTTGGTTTTTTTTTTTTTTTTGGTTTTTTTTTTTTTTTATTTTTAGGAATGCTTTTCAATTTCTAGCAGTTGCATAATATTTACCTCTTTCTCACTCCCAGTAAAAAATGCTTATGTCAGGATCTTCTGGCTGCTTCTGGCTGTGCCGAGTGGAAAAGAGGGTCTCTCTGTAATCCAGGGGAGTAAGTGACACTTCTGAGTCTCTGCTTGAGTGGCAACAAAAATTAGATTAATGTGGAGCATTTTCTTATATGTAGAAGGAGTGTATGATATTTCCAGTCCAGTAGCACCAGTGTGGTGGACCAGGATACTGCACCCTGTGTATCAAAGCTGCTGCTGCTGCAGCTCCACAAGGAGAAAAGAGTCAGGCAAGGCTCAGCTGACCTAGTGGGCAGCCAGATGTGAACCCTCAAATTAGGTATGTGTGCGTCTTGAGAGAGTTTTGCCCTGAAATAATTCCTCGTTTCCTTTCTCCTCCTGTTCTCCATAGCTGGCCGGGACTCTGTTGCTGAGGTCCCAGTGGAAGTGGAGGGGGGCACACAAACAGCTGAAGCAGACAGAGCAGTGGCTGAGAGCCTGGCACCGAGTGCTCCCCTGGGGCTGTAACACGAGGCACTTGTGGGGCTATGAAAGCAAACCTGCCTGCTACACCTCGCAGAGGCTGACCCTGGCTGGCTGCCAGGTGCCCGCCAAAGCTGCCCCATCCCTTCATCCATCACTTCCTCAGCTGGACAGGGGAGGGGAAATCGAATGAAAGGCTCAGGGATTGGGATAAGGACAGAGAAAATCACTTACCCATTACCATTGTTGGCAAAACAGACTTGACTCAGAGGAAGAGAAATATAATTCATGTCCAATCAGATCAAAGCAGGGTAATGAGATGTATACCCAATCTTAAAACGTCTTCCCTCCACCCCTCTTTATTCCTGGGCTCAATTTCACTCCTGATTTTCTCTACCTTTCTGCCTCTCAGTAGCCCAGAGGGACCAGGAATAGGGGCTGTGGTCAGTTCATGATACATTGTCTCTGCTGCTCAGGGGAGGATTCCTCGCACTCTTCCCGTACTCCAGTGTAGGGTCCCTCCCACAAGGGACAGTTCTTCGTGAACTCTTCCAGCATGTGTCCCTTCCATGGCGTGCAGTCCCCCAAAACAGGCGGCTCCAGTGTGGGTCCCCCACAATGTCACACGTCCTGCCAGCTAACCTGCTCCAGCGTGGACACCTCTCCCCACGGCTCCTTTCTCCTGACAGAACCGGCCAGGAGTCTGCTCCTGCCTGTGCTTCCCACAGCCTCTTTCAGGCATGCACCAGCTCTGCGGGGCTGTTCTCCACAGACTGCAGGTGGATCTCTGCTCCACCTTGGAGCTCCATGGGCTGCAGGGGCACAGCTGCCTCACATGGGCTTCACCATGGCCTGCAGGGCAATCTCTGCTCCAGCGCCTGGAGTGCCTGCAGCCCCTTTTTCACTGACCTTGGTGTCTGCAGGGCTGTTTCTCTCACGCATTATCACCCTCTCTCCCAGTGGGCAGTAACATTTTTCCCTTACTAACTCTGTTATCCCTGAGGCACTAACACCATTAGTTGTCTTGTGCAGCTGCAGGTCCCTTCTTGGAGCTGGCTGTCATGGGGTCTCTCAGACGAGGAGGAAGCTTTGGACAGAATCTCACAGAAGCCATCCTTGTAGCCCACCAACCCCCCACACCCCGCCAAAATGCGGCCACACAAACCCCAACCAGCTCTCATTTACTTTACTGCCACATCATAGGCTACAGGGGCCAGGAGAGCAACCTAGGGAAGCAACTGCAGCTGGGTTGCTTCCCTAGGTTGCTTCCCTAGGTTTCCTAGCTTACTTCAGAAGCTTGATGACTGTCTCATGCACCTCTAGAACCTTTCATTAACGAATGGGCTTGTCTTTTACCTCTTTATTTTATTTGAAAGGTCAGTTTTTTAATGGATGATAGCTGGATTTGCAAATGAAGCTGTTGTTAACTTTTGTTTTGTACTGTGCAGGACTCCCTTATCCCATCTTGTGTTGGTGCATCATCCCAACAAAGAACAGGACACAAGTGTTTACCTTTTTTTTTTTTTTTAGAAAGGGGAAAAAATTATCATGCACTGAAAGTAATATTTGCCTTAGTTGGGCTGGTAGGAATAATTAGCTACAGAAGCACTGAACTGTGATATCATGGTGGAGGGGTTTCCTGTGCTTGCTGGGCTGCAGGTAGCTGTCTTTTTCCACTGGTCTGGCAGTTATTGATCCCAGGAAGATTTGTTTTCTCCCTTACAGCAGTGAACTGGTTCTGAGATGCTGAATTCTTCCTTCTGCCCCAAGTTTCCTGGGTGACCCGGAGTACAGTATTTAGAGACTTGACAGCTTGGTTTTCTAGCTGTGATTTCTTTTGACAAATGTTGCAAAAATAGATTCTGTAGTACACACAAAGTATTACACCACTGTGATTAATGGAACTGGGGGGGCACAGATTTTCTAAGTCTTGATAGGTAATATATTTATTTTTATAACTACACCTCTTGAAAAGTATTTTTTTCTAAATTAAGCTCTTTGTTCCTGCAATTTTGAGACATTGGGAAAATTTTTATGTTTAGGAATTTGTTGAGCTATGAATCACTTCCCCTGCTCTGACCTTCTTTTGGAGGCTTCTAGTTCTGACCTCATGAATGATACCTTGGGTGAGATCTAACAAACTGATAGATTGTGATGATGTCTTCACAGTTGCCCACTGCTGTTGATGTGACACGTGGATGCATGTGTTCATGTCCCAGTGTTTATCAAAAATTTTGTCTGTGACTCAGATTAAGGGGGAGAGAGTTGGTTTCGACATTTATTTTAAAACAGCTCTGCAAAGTGAAAAGGAAACATTAACTAGTACTGAGAGAAAAATGGTTAAAGCAGGACTGTGTTGGCTGTGTTGGTGTGATGCTTTTGCTGTTTTGGAGACTTTTTTTTTTCTTTTTTTTTTGCTAGCTAAAGCCACAGGCATGCACAAAGGAAGCTGGTTTACTTTTCATGTCATCAGCTTTGAGCAGAGTTAAGAAATTAAACTTTCTGGGGGCATTATCCACCAGTAAGCTGCAATGACCCAGCGAGTATTTACAGAAAGGATGTCATCACTTCATCATTTCCTACATAAGTAGGAAAGAAAGAGAAAAAGATACTCTGAAAAAATGTGATCTGTTCAGGGAAACGGTCCTTGCACTTGTTTTGGTGAAGGCGAGAGAGACACAGGGGACTTTGGCACTGGTCATGCTGCAGCTGTGTCCCTCAGGGCTGCAATCATTCACTTGGCTGGCTCAGCAGTACTGTTTATCTCCAGGTATTCACTGCTGGTCAACAGAAACATCTTTTCTAGGTGATTCTTTGAAATCAGATAAATGTGTTTTCTTCCACCGCTCACTTTTTGTTTGTAGCTGGTATCTCAAAAAGGTCATATAACTGCAGATACCATGCAAATAACTCATCTTTATAAACATCTGGCTTGTATCTCCAGTGGAGCTGCTGCAGCAGAAACACCTGACAGTCTTTATTACTTCCCTGGAATTTGTTGTAAAGGAAGGGAAGTGTCATGTAGGGTTCACCATGATGTAGCCCACATCTGTCATATCTGTAAAATTATCTGGCTCTAGAGAGGTGTGTGGGTGAGTGTGAAAGGGACACAGTGCCTCTATTTAAGTGAATGATCCCCTGAATGCCTGCTAAGCTTAATAGAAAATTGTAACAGGACAGGAATATTATATAAGTGAATAAAATACACTGAATGCAAAAAGCCAGGAGACAAACTTTGGATGCTGCAAGATCAATTGTCATGGCTGATGTTATTGCAGCACAGTGTGCTAATAACTAGGGCATTGGTTTAAAATGTTAATGAAACTTAAAGATTGAGAAAGCCATCATGAATGAAATATGGGCTACCTTCTCTCACACTAAAACTTCTGTTTTAGGCAATGTATGTCCAGTATCAGAAAATTAACCTCTGTGCAAATAAAGGTGGCAAAAAGTGATTCTATTAAAAAAAAAAGAACATGCTGCAATAAAATTCCTACATTATACTAAAACAGATGAAAGTGGGATGTAGTATTTCTAAAAATGGTGTCCCATACATGTCAGTGCTAAGTAACTCTAAACTTATTCTCCAAAATACTGTTCATAAATGCTCTCTGAAATCTAAGCCTGACATTGATAGGCTGCTAAATAAACCTTGGTGTTTTCAACAGATGACCTTCACTGAGCTGACTCACAGCAGCCTGAGGAGCTCATCCCATCTCCATGGGCTAAAACCCTTCAGTAGCAGTGCAGCAAATCCATGAGTACATTACCTTGCCATAGGCTGCAAATCCCACAGTAGTCAGCAATTGAACAGGAGGAAACACAGGTTTAGAAAACAATTTTATTAGACAAATTATTTAGACAAATTATACACAGAAAGCTCTGCCACTTGTAACTGAGGCCTCCAAAAAGTGTTTTGTGTATCTGTATAATAGGCAACACATCAAAATAGGCCTATTTTAAATATCATACATGGTTAACAGGTTTTTTAATAGCTAAAATCACTGCAACATCTGGTATGTCCCTACGTAGCTTGTTGGAAATAAATTTTCTTTTTTTCTTCTTTTTTTTTTCTTTTTTAATAGCAGGTAGATAGTTCTCATGGCAGAGCTGTGCTNTTTTTTTTTTTTTTCTTTTTTTTTCTTTTACTCAGAAGTGTGGATGAGTTCATGAATGTTACAAGGGGGAAGCAAGTTGTGCATGCTTTTAGACACTTGCTACCCTGGAAACAAAATGGCCTTCTGCACGATAAGAATTCGTTCTGCCTTACACAGTAGACAATATTTGAAGATTTAGTACAAAAAACAGTGACCGTACAAGATGCTCCCCCAGAACAGAATTAGCATCAAAATAGAATAGATCTGAAGAATATACCTTTTAATTTATCCTAAAGCAAATCACATAGGCTGATTGCTATTAATCTTAGCCAAAGAATGAGTTAGATTAAAATAAGTGTATGGTTGCATTAAAAAGAAAACCAAACAAAAAAACTCACAGGATAAACTGCTTGCTTTCTACTTAACCGCATTTTTAGTTTAAGGATTACAAATTGAAAGCTCTTCCTACATTTCTAACAGGTAACAGTGTTACTTGAAAAAAAGCTGGTGCCGAAGTGGGCACCGGTTTTGCTCTCACTGCTGTTCTTTTTCTTGCTTTATACAGTTGGCACTAATGTAAAAAATACATAGCTCCTCTAAATCTAACTTAACATATAAAGGGTTAAACTGAGTGTCTGTTCATATTTTTTTTCCCTTAGAACAATACGTGATTATAATTAAGGCCACATCTGTGTATCTTGAGGGCTTTTTAAAAATTTTTCTCTACTAATGCCATTATTATATTGATTAACTTAGCTGACTTGGAAAAGTATTTACTGACCTTTGATCCATGTTTAACTGCTCTAGAGCTCTATCTGTTGCTCATGAACATGGCGTATCTAAGAGAGAGCGCCATTTGTTTAATTAATTAAAAGGAAAAATATCAAGGTTAGCCTTATAGAATGCTCAAAAGCCAATGCAAAACCTAACCAAAGGAGTTACATCTAGGTACAAATGTTAAATTGCCCTGGATGCTCTAATAGAAAAGTACAAAATATGCTCTGTTGGCAAACAATGCAAGTCGGAATAACGCTAAAGCAACCTGTCTTTTCTAAATGAAAAGACACCCTGCACTGTGCATCTCTCCTGTATACAACACATTTTTACTAAAGCTTTATTAAATGAATTGCAATAGCAACGGCTGTCATTTTATAGCTATATATACACGTATATATATATACACATACCTGAGTGTATATATGTATATATATATATGTATGAGATACTGATTTATTTAACACAACAGAGGCTTCTGCCATATGATACAGTTTACTGTACATAAGAAAAACTTTTAACACTGTACAATCACATAAAGGTCATATGCACTGTTGCAGTGCAAAAGTAGATTTAACTGTAGTCTTTACTGGCATAGTAATGGCTTTTTGTAATCCTACAAAATTGCATTCTTATATAATGGGGCCTGAATTATCTTTGAACTTCATTTGTTTTTATTCTTTTTTTTTTCCTTTTTTTGGTAATTTTGCCTTTTTTTTTTTTTTAATTTTCCATTTTTTATACTGCAGGGTTTGCCTTTGGTCCACAGTTAAAAGGACACACAGCAGTGGAGCGCTGACTGGATGCAGCAGAGTACATGAAAAATACTTCAGTTATTGCAATTATAGTAAAAAAAGGCAGTGGGGGAGGAGGAGCAAATGCCCTTCTGTAAAGTAATCCTCAGGGTTTTCCTATGCATGAATCGCTGCTTGTTTCCTATATTTAAAGTATATGAAAAGCCTGAAGTAACCAAAACCTAACATGGTGATAAACCGAAGAATAAGTGATTCAAGTAGTACAGAGAATAAGGGGAGGCAGAAGAGACCAGACTGAGAAAGCAGAGAAAAGGAGGAGGAAGAGTTGCTACTAATAATTCTGATTCTTAAATAAAATGAAGAAAAGACCCCCAAAACAAGCCCTGAACAGAAAATAATTCCCAAACAAAGAGAAAAAACAAAAACCAAAAAAAAAAAACAAACCAAACCTAAAACCAAACCCCCAAACCCAAACCACAACCCTCAAAACCAAAAAATAAGGAAAAGAAGAAAGGTTACATCCATGTTAGTCCCACAATATTACATTGTCCCACAATATTACATCCCTTGCAAAGGGAGTCCTAAATAAGAAACAGCGAAGAAACTTGTTCTGATGCTCAGATGGAGGTGCCTCGGTCTGGGTCACTACCGATATTCAGGCCCAGGGTAGGAGTTGGTTGGTAAGGGATAGATGACATTGTTTTGATGGGGCTTCTGAAAAAGCCCCCGTTGGGTGCCCTGTGCCTGAAAGGGCCAGTTCGGTGCTCGGGCACGCTGCCGAAGGAGAACCCCGAGGCGGCTTTAGCAGAGAGCGTACGGCTCAGAGTCTGGATCTGCTCTGGTATGAAGGTGGTCGTGGTGATGTGAGTGTTCCTGAAGTCACTGATTTGCTCCAGTGCCTGACGTGTGGGTAAAGTGTCAATGTCCAGCGGGGTCAAGTCAATCGATGAGGTGGAGAACTGTTTATGGGGACTGTCGTCGTCTGTGCAGAGGCTGTTCACGCGCCTGTGGAGGTGCTCCAGGTCGATCTCCTTGTCGTCCTGGGGAATGAGAAAAACAAGAGGCACCACTCACCATCGCCATTTGTGCTGGGCTGAAGTTTCACAGGGCGATCAGCACTGCTCGGGGAGCACAAGGCACAAGTAACTAGTGCTGGCTCTTGGCTGACGGTGTCCTGAATGTCACCAGCAAACTCCCCCACCTCCTGAAGCCAGGTGGGCAAAGCCAAACTGAGGCAGACCCTTACACCACAGCTACCTTCACAGCCTGGATCCAAACAACAAAGCTCAGCGCCACCGGTGGATTTTCAGGAGAAGGCAAGCTCGGAGCTAGGTGGGTTAGACTAGCAACAGCTGAATAAAAGTAAACTGCATAATCTCAAATGCCTGGAATGATGCCAGTTCTTCAACTCCGCAATGAGAACTAAATTTGGATGTCAACAAAGGAGGCTCTGAGGGGTCAGGTTGCCATTTTTGTCATCCTCTCCCTCAGGGTTTAAGGAATGGCTAGAAACTTCTCAGGTCCCTTTTTTGCCTTTATAATGTAAATTGTGGTATAGAAAAGCTTAACATACAGAGAAAAAACCCCAAGCACCGGTGACTCATTGACATCCCACAGAAAGGAGTACACCAGGCAATTTCAAATTACAATGCCAACAGAGTGACTAATTATCTCCTCACCTACAAAGAAGCAATTCCATCTATTCTGATGGAATTATACTTTTGCGGGTGAGAAAAGAAGCCAGCCTGATGTATTTATTATAATATATCATCGCTTCTCTTACCTCTATCCATTTTTGTTTTTAAATCTCTCTTCCCAGAGAACACAATTAAACAGGTTTGTTTGTTATAATTGAGAATTTAAATGCATAAGAGTTAAAAAAGAAGAGAAAGCCCTAGGTGACCCAATAAATCACCTGTGTTGTACATACACATTTCTGTTGAACTGCAAAACTTAATTCAAAGCAGCATTGAGTACACATGTACAGGGATATTCCCTCAGTCTAAGTAGTGCAGCTCATTCAGAACAAAAAGCAATTTCAACTAACCTTAAAATTTACCTTAATCTCTGTGAAATTTACTGGCTCTTCCAGGCCACTAGAAATATCACACACTCTAGGACCTCACAGAGGATAATTAGGCAGCCAAGAGATGTGCACTGATGACTTCCAGCCTTGATTACTGAAATTCATTGACTGGCTTGATCCAGAGCTCCCTGAATCAATGGCAAAACTCCTAGTACACCGAATGGGCTTGAGATCCCTCCTTTCTCTAGGAACGAAGTCAAGCATTCTGAAAAAGTCCACACCTAGAACAAGCTGCAGGAGTTCATCTACTTAGCAGAATGGATCACTGGAGATTTGCGCTGGCAGCACGCCGAACACAGAGCCCGACTGGAAGGAGACTGAGAGGCCAGCTCCCCTCCAGGACTGCACCCTCCGAGGGCAGGCACACGGAAACAAACCAGGGAAAAAGGGGAAGGGAAAAGGGCATCAGGGATCTCCCAGGGATTGGAGGATCACTGACCACAAGGGCTTTGGTTTGAGCTCATCACGGGAAGGAAAAAATGCAGTGCTCATTTCTCGGACTTAGCTTTCTGTCTATCGTTTATTCACAGGTGGACATAGACATGGATGCACATAACAACCACACAGGTGACATCAAATCCAAACGCATTCACCAAACGCTATCTCCTAAAAAAATTTGGAGCTGCATATGGATGCAGGAGAACTGGGGCCAAATCAGAAGCTAAATAAATATATAGAGGCTCGATTAGCTTGTGCAAGTCATGACTATGTCTCTGAGGAACAGTCCTAAATAATTTCCTTTTAATTTTTTCTGTTTTTTGTTTGTTTGTTTGTTTTTCATTTTAAAGAAAAACAAACATACAAATACTTTGTAATTTAAAATGCCAATCAGGAAAAGATTGGAATTTCATAGTTTCTGAGCCTCTAAGAGTAACTCAAAATAGTCCTCTTTCTTTTACAGAGATGCATTTGGGGCTAGGGTCAGACCAGTGAAAATATATAAGCGGTGATAATCTCCCATGCTTAGCCCACAACCCAATCTCCACCCAATTGATACACCAAAATGAGACCCACTCACAGTAAGATTGTGCATATCTCCATAATATGATCTTTCCTCTTCTCTCTTGTGTGATCAGTAGTGAAATATTCAGCAGTTTTCACATTTAAATTATCATCAGGCTTCAGAGTCAACATCCCATTGAGATTACTGGGGCGGTTCATACTTCTCTCAGAGCTACTGTTTAAGGCTGTCTGCAGACTCAGGCAGACATCAGTGAATGGGTTACTTCTGGCACGCGACCGAAATGTTATCTTCGCAACCATTAGACAATTTTTTTTCAGTATAAATGCTTGCATTCTGGAGCACAAGATGGCAGCCACCAGGAAAAAGGGTTGGCTTGCTGACCACAAACTGGCCCAATCTGACCCCCGATTCTGGACTAGTGGCCTGGAAGAGCCAATGGATTTCATGGAAGCTAAAATGAATTTTAAGAAAGTTAGTTAAGATGTATATCTTTGCTGAATGACCCCCACATCCAAGATAATGGGGACATTCAGCACGTGCGTCCATGTTAAACTCAGTTTTGAGCCAAGCTTTTCAATTTGATGTTGAGATGAGCGTTTAAATGCTAAGCTAATGACCATATAATAAAGATCAAGGAGGCCAAATTATACCATTTGTGGAAAGTACACACTTGAATTTCTCAGCATTTGAAAATTGAAGCAGAAAATTTTGTGCTTGTGTAAAATATCCGTGTTGGTGGTTTTTTTCTTTTCCTTTGTTATTGATTTTCATGTTTTGCAGATAAATATAAAATATGAAGTTCTGAAACTTTAGATAAACAATGATCAAGTAAATTTTAGGGTTTTAAAATAATTTACCAGGTGAAACTACATGGTTTCCATTCCTGAGAAACCCAATTTAAAGACTAGAGATTCCTTTTTTTTTTTCCTTTTAATAATGGTCCGGTCCAGATCTTGAACAAAAAAGAAAAAAAAAAAAAAAGAAAAAAAGAAAAAATGAAAAAAAAAAAAAAGCTTGGGAATTAAAACAGGCAAGAAAAGATTAAATGTATTTTAACATCAGTGCCAATGTTGTCTAATTAGGTGGTGTAATTAATTCTGCCTGATTAGACAGCATTAGATTAGCAGGAATAAACACAATGGAGAAAGTGCAGAGAAGGCAAGACCACTGCACAGAAATTAACAGCAATACCCCACAAGTTACACGGATGTGCCTAAGCTACACAGACAGAAAAGCTATATTTGATAGTGCTACATTAAAGCTCATATTTAGGTTCAGCTTTGGGTGTTGCTTACAAGGACATTTTAATAAACAATTTTGTCCCTAATTTATTTTTAGGTTTTTTGGAGGTAAAAACTTAAGTATGAATATGAGAAATTTGGTGCAAAGTTGCACAAGGCTCAGATGGCTGGTAGAGGGACAGGTAGATTACCACAGGAAGGAAAGCATTACACATGCAGGTGTAGAAGCCAACTCATCTCATGTGTAAAATAACATATTTCTCTGTGGTATCTGTGCAAGATTTTCTGAAACCAGCCTGTAGCAGGTTTCAGAAATAAGTCTGGCCTGAATCTGAAAAATCTAATATAGTCTTGCTTCCCTGGACTTCAGATAAAATAATAAGAACTGAAGTTCATGGAAGTCTCAAGAACTTAATGTTTCTGAAAATGGGGACAAGCTTATTCAAGAAGCTAATAGCTGATTAAAGGGGTAAATTTTGCAAATGTTTTTTAAGCGACTCAGCCACTGAGCTTAGGGGATGCATTTTTCAAGAAGAAGCCAAGACGCCTAGTGAGAATTAGCTGTCACCAATGGGAAAAATGAACTAAATATTGATGTATTAATAGTGTACTATTCTACAAGTAACAATTGTGTTTTACTCAGAATAGTTGCATATTTATACATCATCAATATACATTTATTTTTATTCAAGCTTTTCTAGAAAGAATAGCTAGAAAGATTTTGAGGAACATCATTTACCTTAAGAAATCAGGAAGCTAATGAAGTATCTCTGAATTTAATTCCCCACCCTCTCTAGTGCTATAAAGTCAAGGCAGCAATCTTTAGGGTGCATGAAAATTCCCCAGGAGAAATGGAGGGTCTAATACCTCTTTTGATGGAACCCGGGAGCCTTTCCTTTTATTCCACCACGTTTCCAACATTGCAATGAAACAGGATAGGACAATCCCTGCAGCGAGGATGCAGAAAACACCTGCAAAACTTTTTATGTCCAGGGCACCTCCTTTCTGTTTGGTATCCACAGATGAGTAAAGATCACACTGACCGTTCTTCGGCCACCACTTATGCTTCAGTACGTCCATGTCGCCATTCTGCTGCAGCTCCAAAATCCTTGGGGAGAAAGCACAGAGTCAGGGGTTACTGTGGGGCAGTGGCACTTGAGATCGTGAGAGTGTAAATCTGACTGCCTGCAACCTTCCCACGTGTCTTGGAAAGCCAAGCAGCAGATGAGCCTGATGAGCCTGCACAGACTGATTTAGCCAGAAAAGAAAGCCTGGGTATGGGCTTGCCTGTTAGACTGAGCATATGGGTATCTGTGTTCCACTCCAGATACAGCAAGGCACACACAAATCTCTCCTTCTTTTAGCAACTTCAATGAAAATGCTTTACTTCATATACTGTATTTTTTTACCAGTCTAGGTCTACTGGCTTTCATAGTCCATCAGATATCTGACAGTATTTTGCATCCTAATCATTGGAGAAGAAGCATTTCAATTAGAAAAATCAGAAGGAATATACATTTCAGATTAATCACATTACTCATAGCATTGTTGTACACTGATCTTTATCAGGTTACCTAGATTTGCTGCTTTAGACAGAGAGCAAAGCCATCTTGTTGCAGTCACTGATGACCTAAACCAGTCCTGCTTAATGTCAGAATGCAACCTGATGATAAGTGATTCCACAGGAAGGCTTTTTGCTGTGGAATTCACTTACTCTTGGAGCTACATACCCAGCCTGCCACCAAATATTTACTGGGCAGCTTGCAAGGACAACATATTTAACTAGACTTCCTGTGAGATGAAATGTCTGAGAAATTAAAATATTTTGTTTGGAAGAATATTTTCATATTTACTCCATTTATTTCTAAGGAGAGTGGGTTTTTTTTGTTTTTTTGGTTTTTTTTTTGTTTGTTTTTTTGTTTGTTTGTTTTGTTGTTGTTTTGTTGTTTTGGTTGTTTTTGTTTTTGTTTTAAAGCATCCAGAAATGACAAGAGTAACAGCCGGGTGTCTCTGATAATCCAAGAAAAAAAATTTAAATGATTACACCTAAAAAGAATAAAAAAAACAGAGAAGTTTTCCTCCATGAAATACATTTGTTTTTGCCACTCTGCCACTGCAAACAGGGTCCATACACTACCCTCGATCATGGCATACAGTCCTTACAGAAAGAACTCTCCATAATTCTGGTTCTCACTGCCCTGGAATCCTATACTAGGATTTAGATGAGTATTTTGGCCCAAATATTCCATTCTGAGAGGTTAGCAGGAGCAGACAGCCAGGACAAACAGAACCCTTTTGTAGAAGTTCTTGTGGAGTAAATGTCAATTAATTTTCAATGCCTAATCCAAACATATGTGTTTTTATATTTAGGAATTGCTGTACTATCTACCCAAGGCAGTAAGAGAACAACATCCATAGGGTTTATTTCTTCCAGCAGTGGTTCTAATCCCTGAGCAGGGCTATTTTCTTTCTTTTATTCAGTCAGGAATAGAATGAACCATCCAAATGACTGCTCTATTCTCATTAATTAAATGATTCTTCACTTGTCAGTATAATTCCTGATTACACAAGACATCTTTTTAACAAAAGGCATTTGCATAAAGACACTGAGCTTTGTCTTGTTCCTTAACAGAGATTTATTCCTAATTGTACCCCTGGCAATTATTGGCAATTTTCTTTATAGATTTAACATATAAGTTCAATTCTTTAAAGGAAAACATAAAAAAATGGAAGTCAAAATTTGGGATAGTAATGGTCATTACTATCATGGAATAGTGTCATTACTTGGGAGAGCTCAAGAAGTGGAAGGCTTATAATGGAGCCTTGTAAAACTGCAGCTGCAGATGTTGAGGAATAATATATATATATTGAGAGAAATTGTAAGAGCACTAATATCTAACTATATTAATGACACACAGAGAAAGAGGAAGGTCCTCCTTCTGTTAGTCTTCAGAAACACTTCATTTCAGAATCCACCTGTTTGTGGAATCAAAATAATAGTTAACGTATTGAGGAGATTTAACACTTCTAACCTGTTCGTAGAAAATTCCTATCTTTGTAGCTCATCTTCATATAACAAAAATTGCACTTTTATGGAAATCCCAGGAAAAACAGAGGAAGGGAGGTTCCTTGCACGCAGGCACTGCTATCCCTGCATGCTGCAAGGAGGCTCCCACATGATGGCACTCTTTCCACAAAAATACATGGATTTGCTGCAGCTCCTCGTGGGTTCCCTGATACGCTAATCAGATGTACCTGTTGGGTGGCAGACGCTGCAGTCAGTTTGTTATTTGATTTTCAAATTTAATAAATGACTAAAGCAATAGCATATTAACTAAATGTTCTGAATGATAATGATGTTCTAATAATTCCAGCAAGTGCCTCTCCTTCCTAGTCCCAGATTTTTACAACCGAACTTTTTCCTCAATGGCCTTGGCTGTTTTGAACCTGCTTATTAATACAGAGTAGTACTGTGAGACATAAGCTGGTGGAAATTAATAAGCAGGGTGCATGAGTTCCTGATGTTTTGAAAAATACCATAGTCTTAAAAAGCTTACAAAAGAAGCCTAAATATTGAAATAATTTGATTTGTCCAAAAAACATGACCTTTAAAACTTGCTTATGGGTAGAGTGCAGGTCATAAATATATTTTTCTTCAGCAAGTCAAGTGTTAGAGTTATATTTTTCACGGCAATGACGTAAATATATTGAGCTGCACAAAAGAAAATGTCTGTGTGCACTTTAACTGATTTGGCTCTGAATTCACAGTGCCAAGTGATGTCTTGTGGATATAAACACAGAGAACTAAGCTGGCTGTGGTTTCCAAATCTAACAGGGATGTGAACAAATCCTAATGAATCAATGGGAATAGGGCTGGGTTCCACTTGGTAACCACATGCTTTGCTGCTGGCAGTGAAATAGAATTACTCCTCCAAAATACCCACAGATAAAAAAAAAAAAACAAAACACCCCAACTTAATATGATAGCAAGGTTTCACAAATGTTTTGAAATTGAGACCTCTGTGACAGCACCTTTTTGATCTAATTTCATTCTCAGCTCTCAGGAGTGAGAATGAGGTAGGAGAGGCCGTGTACCATGATACTGGAAATGCCAATGCATGTTCCAGGGTGTCAAAGGTGACTGAGTATCAGCTTCCTGCACCAGGAGCATGTTGTCCAGAGGGATAACTTCCCCGTTGGCACTGATAAGGAAGAGGATGTGATGAGGTACTCGGTTCTAGTCAGCAGATAAGACTGCTGCAGAGAGCAGATTTGCAGAGACAAGGTAATGAATGTCTAGTGTTGAAGTGGAGCAAAAATGTAAATATTAAAAGTAAAAATGCTATAGCTGTGTACCTTGGTGGGCTCTGCCTCAGGAGCCTGAGCCAAGGTCCCAGCCCTTGTGCTGGCTCCCAGGGGGCTCACATGGGTATCCACTGGGAGCACTCAGTGCTTGCAGATGGGATCAGGCGGTGACAAGACCTCTGGTAACTTCTGTAGTGGCTAGCCAAAAATCATTCCTCAGGCCAAACCTCATCACTGGAGCTTTTTTATCAAAAATCTGGTACAAAGTCTGCAGAACTTGGTTCTCCTCTTTAAGAAAGATATACAATTAAGCTGATTTGTAAGCATCCTTTAATTACCAAAATATACAGGTAGGGACCCACAAGGAGTGTTTGTGGATTTTCTATTTCAGTGAAGCAAGTGCCTAAATCTTTCCTATTCACTGCAATAAGTAGAGTGGTGCCAGCTCCTGTTGCATCTCCCTGAGCAAGCTTTAGGTTTTGGCAAAGCAGGTGCCTCTCTCGGCAGCAGAGCAGCTTTCACTGGTGTCACCTGGAAGGCTGGCTCAGGGTTGTGGTGCCAGAGAGGGATGGCTGCTGCCTAGCCTGGCTTGCTTCCTCATGGGGAAGGAAGCAGGAAATAAGAATGGAGAGAGACAAGTAGGAGATTCTTAGAGTCTTTTTCCTCTCCTACTGGTGGTACCTTACTGTCTCACTGAGACCTGGTGAGTTTTCATATTTTGCCCTCATCCTTGAGGCCTGGTGGGAGACACACATTGATGCTCAAAGCATCTTTGATGCCAGAAATCATATTTATAAGATTTATAGCATCATATTTCAGCCACTAAAAGGACGTGTGGGAAGGTGTAGGGCAGAAATCATTGTCCTGAAGTGAAAGAAAGAAGAGAGCACTGCCAGTACCTGCTCCTGAGTGGATGAAGTGATGTGGGAGAGCTTGCAAAATGAGCAAAGCACCTGGAAGCAGACATTATTATATCTCTGTATATACACCAATCCTTCCTTTGACTACAGATCTTGATATCTGGGAGAATTTTTGGTTCTGAAGAGCCTGTTTTCTGTTTTTCTCTGTGGATATTTTTTAAGCCAGCTTTTTAATGAGCTGCCAATCATGGGCTCCATGAGAGGAAATTCTGTGTGCCAGCCAAATGCTGCCAGAATAGACGAAGCAGTGCTCCCTTTGCACCCATTCCCACCACTTAACCCAGCAAAAGAGTGCCCGTGGGTCCAGCTGCAAAGCCTGTTTCATGGCAGGAATGCCAAGCAGATTAAAGCCCAGCTAACTGGAGGCCCACGAGGGCAGGCAGGTGGCCGCCCTCTGATGTGCCCTTCAGCAGTTCTCAGCACCACACTGCTGTCAGTAGGAAGGCAGTGCACAGAAACAAGGATAAGCATCTCGCCTTCCAGACATGACAGAAGAAGCAGTAGTAAACCAGAGCTGCTGTTCAGCATTAAGGATTTGCATATCAAACAATATTAAAAGAGAGACAGCATCTGACCTCCTGTTCTGTTTAGCAACGAACAATTACCTTCTAAAGATGTAGCACTTGTCACTTGAATCCCATAAATTAGCATCACTTGGTTCAATTTAGAGAACTTCCTTTTATTGCAATCTGTTGAAGTTACATGGATACTCTCTTTCAAATGCAGAAGCCTAACCTTAAATAAAATAGTGTCTGCAGTAAAATGAGATAGCAACTCTATTTATTATATGACTGGTGGAGTTTGATAAGGATGGCTCTACAATAGTTTTGTTCAAGCTGAACAACTTTGCTGAGTACATACTAACAATTCAGAAACCTACATAAAGATAAAAATCAAGTTATTAAAGATCTTCTGCTTACTTTTTATATGGAAAAAACAGAAGTGAGCTTTAATGGACTTTCATTGTGAAGAACTTTCCTGCTCAGGAGAAAGTGATGATAAAAGTATTAGTACCTATTTATAAATCCCAAATGACAAGAGAACATCTACAGACAGTTGCATAAATATGATGAGTTCATTAAGCTCAGCGCTGTTATGGTAAACACCAAATTAATTCATTATGGCGAGTCACGGTACACTGCCAGCCTTATTAAAACAAAGAAGTGTACTTTCAAGGTACATTGGTTCCTGTGCACTACCCACATTCCAGCTCTCTTTTAGAAAATTACTTGAAAAATGACAGGCACTAAGCTTTATAAAATATTCAGTACTTCATGGCCACATGAACACCCTGGACTTAATTTTTCTCTTGCTTTCATAACCAAAAGCCAAAAGCAAGAGCAGGGACCACTCATGGAGTCTACAGAAGAACTGAGCAACCTTTGATGTGTCCCCTCCACTGGGACACCTCTGCACTCCTTGTCCTTGGTTTACCTCAGTAAATGTGTCTTTCTATATGCCTGTGCTTCAAAAGTTGCCTCCAAAATCCACAGATCGGCTGTGATGCACGGGACTGCCATAGGATGGAGCAACATAGTCCTTCCTAAATTTGCACTTTCACACTTTATTCACACTGTCCTCGACAACACTGGAGGTGTTCAGATGTGATACTGTGGCTTTATGAGCAGAATTTATGATTCCATGCATACCACTCAAGGACTTGAGTTGCAGGTCCCAAGCAGCATGTAAGTAAATCAGGAGCTCCTCTCTTATCTGAAAATAACCAATAATTTCACACAAAATCAGGAAACCCCAGTGTCCAAAGCCAGCAGGAGTTTCATCATTAACTTTCAGACAGCAGAGCTGGGACATAGAGCACACCTGGGAGCTCCAACCCATCTGGATAGGCTGTGACAGAAGTGGGATTTTTCTGAATCAGTGCAGGATACCTCGATTAACCAGAAAAGGAAAAATTGGAACATGCCCTTTGAGCCACTGCATACTTCTTAGATGTCTTCTCCCTCAACTCTCACCTCACAGAACATTTCCTCCAGTGTCACTTGTCAGCTGATCCCTGCCTGAGAAGCCCTGGGGTTACCAAGCCATGTAAATAACTGTTCTCCTGCTTAGCAGAAGAAAGAAAACAACCAAAACAAACACTAGACTTTGTCTTTGTTATCGTTTTTTTCCCAAGACTAAGGTGCAAGCAGTTATTAGGCTCAATTACTATTTTAAAGCGCATTCTCAGATGCAATAAGTCATACACCAAAAGTTTCCACAAAGAAAATATCAAAATTAAAGACAAAAATATTTGTATTTTCTTCTAAGGAATTATTTTTTAAATTAGACCATAAGGAATAAATAGCTTTAAGTCTGTTAATCTTTAAATCTGTTTGGACTCTCTGCTGATGTGCTGCAAGAAGGATAAATAAACTAGCTCACTGAACCTGACCTAGCACTGGATGAACACACAAGCCATGTCTTCAGCTAAGAGACAATGACATTAAAAATCAAATTATTAATATCTTAAGCTCTTAAGAATTGTGGTGAATGTCAATTTTTTTATGTATTGTATATTTTAAGGCTACCTTTAAAAGTCAAGCACTTATTCCAGGTATGACAATATGGTATTTGCTAATATCAAAACTGGACTCCAATGACTTGACAAGAAGCAGAATGAAAGCAAGCAGAAGAGACGCAAGAGAGCTGGAAAGGAGAAGACAGGGAGTCCCACGGAGACCCAGAGCATATCTGCAGTCAGAAAGGCAACATCTTGGGTGGTCTTTGAAAATGTCAGCAGCATCCTTTAGCACACTGTGGTATTTGAGTTATTTGGTGTAGGAAAAGATCTCTCATTTCAGTGTAAGGACCTGGAAATGATCATGTTTGCCTGGAGTCATGCTTTGGGCAGTGCAAAGCCTTACTCTTATCCAAACTACCTACCATCTCTACCTGTATTTAGAGAAACAGAAGACACATCAGCTACACTAAGTCCCCTGAAGTGACAGTCTAAAACAGCTCTCTATATAAGTAAGAGATCTAAGTGGCCCTTGCATATTTGACATTTAACTGCTATTTATCTAAGAAAATATGACAAACGTATTTGGGTGATGATTCTCTCATGTTTTAAACTGCTTGTACAGTGCTTTTTAAAAATCCATTAGAAATTAAAACCAAAACCTTCACAATTTCCCTTTTGATAGTGTTTGAATTAATGATTTACATACCTTGACTTAAATATCATAATTTTTTGAGATCTGGAATCAATAGCTTATAGCTATCTCCAAGGTGAACAGAGGTGTTGATAGAATAGGAGAGGCTAGACAGATAAATACGGAGTCTGAAGATCAAATCACAGTAATATGCTTTCTGTCTGAAATCTGACATTTAAAAATACCTCAAATGCTTTTATCTTCTTGATACTTGGTTACAGTCGTGAAAGCTTCCCAGATTCATTCCTATACAGGGTTTTAAACACATTGAGGTTTGCAACCACTACTTTTGTACATGAACATTGCAATAACCAACCTTATACATTTGGACATATACTGAGGAGAGACCTCTCCAGACAATCCTTTGGACAATAAAAGTAAAAATGTTCAAGATTGCTGTATAGGATATATATATATATATATATATATATATATACACACTCCATAATTTAATTAATTACTTTGATTTGTTCTCCCAAGCAAAAGCATTTCATAAAGGAACCATTTCTAGAGATACCCCAAAATATATTTCTTCTTTAAAGCCTTTCTCAGATCATACCAATGAATACTCTTCAAATACACACAGTAGTATAGAGGCCATACAGGAAATCCTAAGGAAAAGCCACAATTCTGCTTAGAAATTGTAAGAGTCCCCATCAAATTTACTAGAGGCACTGAAGAGTGGATTGGACTAGACTTAAAAAAAAGGTGGTATTTCTTATTCTGTGCCTTGAGGTTTGAGGAATTAGACTTCTGCTGTTAAAGCTAAACATGTATCAAACCACACTTTTGGCACAAGCCTGGGTCAGGTTACAAACAGATCTGCCTGAGATGGACACCCTGGAAATATTGCTTAGGGCACCCTTGGTTTGGGGCTCTGACCCTTCCAACCTGCATCAGGTAAGACTGCCTCAAAGACATGAGACCATACATGTCTCTACCTCCACAAGCATTCAGATATTTTAGCATCCCCCAAAGCAGGTATTTAACCTCTCCTAAAAGAAGATTATGAAAGATAAAGCAGTACAACTTAGCGAGAAATAAACTGCCTGAGCACAGGGGTCTGCTCAACCTGTGCTCAGCACAAACCCATGGGCTGGGCTACTGCGGCCTTTTGCAACCCTGCTGCTCTTATGGATTGGGAGATAAGGTAGGAAATCGCTCTTCCTCACCAGACTGAGTGATTACATTCAGGAAAGCATCAGCATGCCAGGCTGCCACCTCTGTGTCTGCAGGTTTTCTGCCATTGGGAGAACTTCCTAGTGATCAAAGTCCTTCTCCATGCTCTCCGAGGACTACCAGCAATGTGGAGAGGTAAAAAAGCTTGGCACAGAAACCCTTCTAGCTGCTGGTGTTTAGGAAAATTGAGAACCAATGGTTTATTGCCCACCTTCCACTGTGGTGTGTGTCCAGAGGGATTGCAGGCTACTTTGCATGATAGGAATCAGGCTTTAAGCAGCATGGTGTTCGCTTGAAGGATCACATGCCCTTAGTTTTCCATGTTATGAAGAAGTGTCTTGATAAGAACCAAGTGCCATTTGATCTGGATAACCATCTGCAGGAGGACTGAGTGTTTGTTCCATTAATAAAAGGATCTTTCTGGTACTGTTGTTGTTTTTTGGGAGCCTGGCTTGTATCCTTGTCTCACAAAATTTGCCTAATCAGGTCCCCTAGTTCCCTCTGCATTTCAATAAACAAGGGCTGTACCTGTTCATGTGTGTAATGTTATTATTTTTTTCCCCTCTGGATTTTAGTGCTTTGGAACAATGCAGAATAATCAAGACCTACCATTACTTTTGTTGCTGGAGGAAGCAGAGCAGAAAAGACTAGCAGGAAGATCTGTAGTTTTGCATTTCACCTCATACCTTTTTTCCCCTGAAATGTAGGTCCATGTTATTCACACATTGATTACTGATCTGAAGGTTATACTCTATTCAGCTCAGGAGAGTAGGAGAAAGGAAACATAAGCTTGCATAACAATAACAGTACACATCACTTGTATTCTAAAAGTATTCTACAACTTGACCAACCAAATCTTCAATTACAACAGATGCCTGGGAGCAAAAATCTTTCATAGTCATCCAGACCAGATAATGGGCTCGCTTGCCCTCCTTTATTGTACTTGTAGTCACATCTTTTATGGAATTATTAATCCCACTTGCAGTTTTGCAATTTCTACCATGCGAACCTCAGAGGAAGAATCTTGGGAGCAAATAAATGAACCTTTCCCTCCTTTCTCCTTTTACTCCCTCTCCAGCAGACACAGCTCATGAAGCAGCTTCCCATGCAGCTTCCCACAGGGGCCACTAAGCTGGGCTTGCTCACTGTCCCATGATACTATGCCACAGCTGACTGGCATGGTTCACTGCTACTGAGAGAAGGCACTGCCAGGATTTCCTGTGTAATGTTACAAAACACATCCCATCATTTTCCTGTGCATTGTGCCAGATAAACTGTGGTCAAAAGAAATACCCCCAGAAATAAAATGCAAGGCATTCCCAAGTGTTATTCTATGATTTTCCCTGTGCAGAATGCCAATGGCTTTATAGGAAATTTAACACTTTTATAGCATAGGTCAAAACCAAGAGACTTGGCACTGAGATTTAATTTGGATAAGCCCATGAGCCTGCTCAGTTGAACTGTGCATTTTTTTTATTTTTTTTTTTTCAAGATCAAGGACATGAAGTCAAATTCTACAGTTCTTTTTGGTAGCATAGAGAAGTGTCCTTTTTGCAGACAGAGGCAGACCTGAGAGCTCTTGGGCAAGAGCTCCTTTTGCTACCACCCTGCATGTTGTGCAGCTCAGGGCACACAGAGCAAGGGCAAGTTTGGTGGCAAATCCATGAGGGAGTCTCCACACTAAGGGGAGCAAGATGTAGAGTAGATGCAGCCAGGTGTGGCATCTGGAGAAGAGTAAAAAGAGGGGCACCTATATAAAAAAAGGTCACTCAATTTTAGAAGAAGCATCAAGACTATCCTGACTTCTCTTGAAAAAGTTGTCTGGCAGAAGGGATGGAAGCATGAATGTCAGGTTATTTGCTGCCCTAATTTCCCAGTTCCAGAAAGTAAAAGCTTCTTTGTGGGAGGGCAAATGAGGATACTAACAGGCTTTCATTTTTACCCAGCCAGTTCACCTTTCTCTACCTCTGTGTCAGACTGAAAATCAGGATTCCACTGAATGTCCCTGTCGCCGTGGTGCAAATTCACAGCTGCAGAAGATGGCACACAGTAAATCACTGTCTTCTCACTGAGAGCTGCCATAAATAATGCCACAGGAGTTCCCCCCCTGCAAACAGCAGCTGCCTGCAACTGCTGGGAGCAAAGCTGTAATGCAGCCCCCAGGTAGGGAACAGAGAGAAGGTAAAACAGAACAGTCTGGAAAAACCCTGCATGTTGTTTATCATCAGGATAATATCATTATCATTAACTTCTAAGCCTCTCAAAATATTTGTCTCTTTTCTTCCACAGGAGAATTTCTATATGAAGTCATCGTAACTTTTGACAAATTTCAGGACTGCCCTGTGTTAATGCTCTAAAAGTATCTACTCTTAAAAATATTTTCATTAACAGCAAGTATTACCACTGCTCTTGTGCAGAGCAGAAAGCCAAGTCAGAGGCCGCGAAGCAAGAATAGAAAGATCAAATCTCAGGTAAGTGGTGAAAGCAGTGGCAGAACCCAGTTCCTGGTCTCTCTGTTCCTTTTTGCTGTTGGTATTTTTGTTTGTTTTCCTAAGAGAAGTGTGGAGGAAAGAGAAGGCAAGGGAAAAGAGCAGTTTGGCAGATGACCTGACAGGCGGGAAAGGCTGAGGACGTGGAAGTGTATTAGCCATGACTTCCCGAGCAAGCAGCTGGCTGACTCTATTGCTCAGTCTCTACATCACTGACAGCTTTGAAGGCTTGTGCTGCAGCGCAGCCTCTCTCTTGCTGGCCACAGGCATTTCCCAAACACAGGCACAACCTTGGGGTCACCAGCAAGACCAAGCTGTGGGCAGAACTAGCCCAGAGGGGAACTCCAAAGCAATAATCTGGAGGGGACTAGAAGGGACGTGGCCCTCATGGCAGCTGGGCAGTACCACAGCCCCTCTCCAGCTCTGAAGGGATTAGAGCAGCACCATCATCCAGGAACATAAGGGGATGGTGGAAGAAAGAACTGAGATCCTTCATTGCCAGCAAAGCTGCAGCATTTCCCAGCTCTTTACAGCACCCTGAGCTCTGCACCCTTCACACCTTGGATCACAAAGCTGTCCTTAACTGCAATTTCTCCACCTAAATTGGGTCAGACAAGCTCCAGGGGATGCCTCCCTCCCTGGGAGTGCTTGACTGAAGACAGACGTCAGGGATATGGATTGCACACCTCATGGACACAGCCTGCAGATGGAGCTAAATAGATGAAATTCTGGGGTAATGTCAGATTCATTCCTCTCCTGCTTGGCAGAAGACTAGAAGCAGGGGCTTTTTCATCTTCTGTAAATACCTTTTTTTGATAAAGATGTATTCAAACTCTGACAATTGGTTAAAAAAAAGACCCAAGAAAAACAAACAGAAAAGGCACTAGGAACATTCAGATATAAAGATACAACTGTGATTGATTGTGCAGATTGTGATGGTAAAAGAAGCTTTACATGGCTATTGTTCCATGGATATTTAAGGTTGAGCAGATTCCAGAGAGGTTTGTTTTGTTATTTTATTTATTTTTTTTTAAAGAATAGTTTCTAATTCAGATTTAATGATAAACTAAAAAGATCAGTGTGTTGTGTTTTGTTTTGTTTTGTTTTTTCCAATCTTCTCTTTTTGATTGGGTTTTAGATCAAACTGGATATTCTGACCAAACTTTTCAGACAGCAAGATGCACATACAGGATGTAGCAGACTGTGCTTCTATCCTTCTTTCCTGGTTCAAAGTAAGGACTGAAAGTGAGATCTCCTTTATGACAGAGGTTATCAGGTAGAGAAGTCATGCCAGAGACAGAGATAAGAGTCTCTTGCCCCTGCAAGTAAATCTTTACTTTAGGAAGCTACTACAGGGGGCAGGAAAATCAGATATAGGAATCTGCCTGCATTAAGGAAAGCTGTAAACCTCTGGAAAAAATCAGATACTGAAGCTTAGGCTCCTTCCTATTTTCCCCCCTTTGAAACAGAATGTTTGTTTTCTAGCCAGCTCTTTGAAAAAATGGAATTAAATCCCCAGCACAGCATTTCTCTGTTGGAGAGGGGCACCTTCAGCTGCAGTGCTGTTGGACCAGAGCCTGCGCCAGCCACTCAACACCCTCTTTGGCAAAGGTGGACGGGAAAAGTCAAAGCTCACCCGTACTGCCTGCTCAAGAAAAGCTCTTTGTAGCAGTTAAAAGACTATGGAGGGCCAGCAGCAGCCCTGCCTGCTTTGCAGAAGGCAGAGCAAACCCTCTGACACTCCCCTTCTCTCCATTCCCATCCCCTGAGAGGAGCAGAGAGCTGCAGTAGGAACACCCCAACCAGCCCTGCCTTGAGCACAAGGCCATGCCCCACCGTGGGAGTGACCCTACACCTGCTGCCCCAGGAGCCTCCCCCACCAGGGCCTGGGACTTCTGCCTGTGTGCTGTCACTTGCAGGCCAAGGGCACCACAGGAAATGGAGCCAGCTGCAGAACAGGGCAGCAGAGTTCTCCCCCTTTCTGGAAACCCGAGGCAGCCACTTCTTGAACAGGTGTGGGAGGCATGTTTTGTTTTCTTGCCACTGCTGGCAGAGAGGGAAGCCAGGACCAGGCAGCCCAGCACAGAAAGTTTTGCAGGCAAAAAGATAACTTATACTGGCTGATTTTCTTCTTATACATGTTTTAGTTTAGGGCAGTAATGCTGAAAAAAAATGTTGGTTCTTTTCAGTTTACAAGAGAAGTCAGGTTTTATGTCTTGTCCATGACAGATAAGCTCTTTAAGACTGTGCACATATTTGCAAGTTGAATTAATATTTAACATTGTAAACTTGATTTTTCAAAGCTTATTTTTAGTGCAAGCATTGAATCTAACCAGGTTTTAAGTGAAACCCTTTTGAGTTAAGAATGAAGTTCAAAATTACTGCTTTCCTTTAAAATCTTTTTCTTAACTAAACAGAGAAGAATAAATGCCATGTGAAGACCCATGAGCTGCTGGAGGGGGTATAGTAGAAATAGAAATTCACATTTAGTTTTAAAATAATTTTTAGGACACTTTTAAGATTCCTCTTTTGTAATTTTCCTTTAAAGGCCATGAACCTGTTTTATGTTTACCTTGGCTACCTGTCTTCCCAGACTTGTTCATGCTTCTGGGGCTAGGAAAAGACTTTACTGGAAAAGTGCTTCTGAGATACCTCATCTTTGTTTACCTGCTTAGACTTTTAAGCCAGGAGAAGGGCTCTGCTTTCAATACAGAGATTGAAGTCACACAGTTGCTTGAGGTCTGGTGTCCAGAAAACACATGGAGAAAAGTCCCTGCTCCTTGGACATGCTGATCTTTTGCATCGGCAACATTTCCACCTCTCCCAATGAAGCCTTTTCCCTAAAGTATGTGCTGAGGAAGGCAAATTAAAATTTCAGGTTTGATTTTTTTTTAGTTGTTCTCATCATTGCTGACAGTGTGCATTGCTGTGGGGTAGAACTCCAGAGTAAAACTGAGATGCTTGAAAACCAGAGAGGAAAATGAAAGATGCATTTCCTTTTCTTTAAATTAATCCCTTTTGAAAAGGTAATCTCTTGTTTTGGGGGATCAGATTCACAACTTGGGATTGTGTGGTGCTTTAGACCATTACTGGTTCTTTTCAGCCTGCAAACATGGGGATGTAGGACAGTCCTGTTTACCTCATAATGCCAGTTGACTTCTGCTTTCCAGCAGAATATTACAAATTTAAGAGGAGGCAAAATGGATCACACACAGATAAGAAAGATTAGGAGATAAAGGGTGATGGCTGAGGCCAAGATGAGCAATCGTACACCAAGAAAAGAGATGCAGAGATGGGACATGAGTGGAGATGGGAAACACCTGACAGGAAGCAGTGCAACCATCATGATGTGATCAGGCTGGTAGGGATACCAGGGTGGCTGAGCTTAGACAGGGCTTTTTAATCCAGAACACGGCAGGAAAATTCTCCTTTAGCTGAGGGGGATGCCCCTGGGTTGGTGGGTGCACTAAGACATGGTGCTGGCAGAGTCAAGAGCAACTCTTTCCCTAACTAGGCAACATGTTCCCATGGACATTTAGTGCCTCATTCCCTGCCAAGATTTTGACCTTCTGTACCTTGTTGGAGCTGCTCTCCTCAGCTACAGGTTTAGTGGAGGGGATGGGGCAGGCAAGCTGACTGACCTCGTTTGACTGGAGAGGGAGCAGTGACAATATAGGTAGATGGCTGAGGGAAGTAAATGGACTAATTTTAGTCTCCCTACCTTCTACTGCAGTAGATCCCAGATGAGGGCTTTTCTGACAGTCTGATAAAAAATCAGAGTCACCTGGTAAGTGGCACAAAACTTGCTAGTCTAGGACCTTAAAATGTAACTAGTTTAATTAATTTTCATACTGACACACAGTATATAACAACAGTACATTATCTCTCAAGATGAGAATTTCAAGCAATGTTTTCAAAAGCAGCTAAATAACATGAGCATCTCAAGATTTTGTAAAAATACACTATAAGATTGGGCAATTTTACCTTCACTGACACGTTATAAGGTGCATCCAATCCAGTCCTAACCACTATAGAACAAGTGCTGCCTGTCACTGAATCCCTATTTTGTGCCTTTTTTTTTTTTTTTTTCTTTTGCAGCAATATTCCAGTGGAGCTGCAGCAGGTTTGGGGATGATGAGCACCTCAGAGGGAGTGCAGTTCGACCACAAGGAGCACGTGTTCCAACATTTCCTCATGTGGAGGTGGTGTTTAAAGAGAGGCAAATGTTTCCTGCATGAGAGCTTTTTGCTCTGGCACAGTAGAGACCTCAGCACTGAGAGCACCAGACACAGGAGGCACAGAGCCCTGTCAGAACAGAGCAGCAGGCAAACCCCATCCTCTTTATGGAGCGTGTAATGACACGTGTGGCAGCCAAGCAGCAAAGATATTTTCCTCCTTGTAATTACTTACAACAGCTCTTCTTAACCTGCACAGCGCTGCCCCCCTCCACACCCTACCCCACTGAAATGCCACGAGATGTGAAACCTTCACCTCAGGAGCCATCAAATGTGATAAGACACAAAAAGCTCTTAATTAGGCTGCCGTGGTTAAGAGGAAGAACTAAACACACATGAAGCTTTTGAGAGGCTCTGAGAGAGGTCCCTGTCTTGTGACGCTCATACAACATGAGCTCCAGGACATGACTGATCCTGACAGAAATACAGAATGACTCCCCAGCTCCCTCCCGGTTACAAGGGGCAGGTGGGAAGAGCGGCCATGTGAAGCTGTACTGACAGCATCAGATTTTCCTCCAGCACACAGGACTCACTGTGCAGAGATAAAAAGTAGTGCAGCCATAGCTACCTTGCCTAGCTGGTACCTTTATGGTTTGCATCTGATAAAAGCCTGGTTCAGAAAAAGTCGCCAGCACAGACATTTTCTTAAGAATGGTGACCAGAGCCTTTAAAAAATGGAGTCTTTCTTATACACTAGATTATTATCTGTTCCCACTGGGCCTAGTTAAGCAAAAACACCTCTCAGCTGACTCATTTCAGCAGCCAACAGTTGCTTAGTTTTTTCTTATTAGCAAATTCTAAAAGATTTCCCAAGTTTAAAAGCCCACAACTAGCTAGAAAAATAAGATAAACTACATCTACTGAAAAAAATAATTATCTTAATTATACCACAGCCTTGTCCTCCAAAGGGAAGGTAGTTTTTCCACAAGACAGCATTGCTCTAATGGAGGATGCACTTTAAATAGGACTATGGTTTGCACACTGCAGTGAATTTCTAACCCCTCATAACTTGTATTCACTGCATTTCAGAATTGGACTAGTAGATAAAAGCCACCCTCCTCCCCTTCCCCCCCCCATCCCCCCAATTTTTTTCTCCCCTGCAAGTGAAGATTTATTTTGCCATTCTCCCCT
>VWZN01005446.1:155250-165883 GCA_013396955.1 Regulus satrapa | reverse complement strand
GGAGCTAAACATCCCATGATATTCCACAAAAGAAATCAATAGAAGTGATATTTAACTCAGTGGGTTTGTGGGGTTTTAGTTTGGTTAGTTGTTTGTCTCTTGATTTCTTGCTATGGCTGGCACTGCTCTCTCATTACTCAGTACCATTCTCTGTTATTCTGTCTACCTCCAAAGTAAAGCTGAATGCACTGAATTACTGTGGGTGCCTGCTCCACAAGAGACTGCTGGAAAGGAGTTATTGGCAAATAACCTTTTTTTTTTTTTTTTTTTTTTTTTTTTTTTTTTTTTTTTTTTTTGTGGCTCTTTTTTTTTTTTGNNTTTTTTCTGTGATGGCTCTTTTGTCTTCTTGCCTCCAGCAAAACAGGAAAAAAATCCCCCTCATTGTAGGTATACCCTTTGCTAATACCAGGTATTGCACTCCACTCTCCAGTGGGCAACTGCTCAAGACGTTAATTCGGAAAAATCACATCAGCTGAAGTCACAGAACTTAGAATAAAGCTGTTGCTTTGCATGCTCAGAAATCCATTAAGAGCTGCTGAATGCTGAAGTGTCTCTGACCAAGAAAATCTGTTGCAGATTCTGAAGATATAGCCCTATTTCACACAGCACATATATTAACAGAAACAGCATTAAAAGCATTTGTCTGCTACATTTTTTTCCCCCTGCAGTGCTACAGATACTCAAATTCTCTATCAGGGTTATCCTTTTAAAAGAAGCACCTGTCCTTTTCAGATTTTGTATGAAATTGGCATCTCCTGAGTGAGAGTTAAGACATGGAGTGTATCAGATTCATTCTGAGACTTGAGGCCATCTCATAAAACTTAGAGAGGAGATACAGGGTGGAGGATTCATGCAAGCTTTAAACTGAAAGTCTTTACATGGGAGGTGCTCCTGATCAACAGTTGCTCTTAAAAAGTACAAGGGCAGTTTGTTTTATAAAGGCTAGAGTGCACAACCACAGCTTTGAGGGACCCTTGTCAATCGAGGGTAAGAAAAGTCACATTCGTGATTAGAATGAGACATGTCAGCTATGAAAATTCCTGAAGAAAACAGAAATGACTTAAAAATAGGAAGCTACTTGAAGATTCCTAGCACTTCACAGGTTGGAAAAGCTATTCTATTGCCACCAGTTGAGTTTGTTAACATCACCAAAAAGCTCTCAGCTTTCAGCAGAGTTTAGCTGGCACAGAACAGGTTCCTTCTACTTGCTCGGATGTAGATGGGACAGAAAGTAACACTAGTACTAAAGGACAGACCCACAACTTCCCAGAATTATCCCAGGAAGTTGGAGAATGTCACCCTTCCTTGGACCTGGCAAATATTTCTTTTAATATTTATTTGCCCTGAGAGCTCCTGAAAACTGTCAAAATGAAACAAGGGCTGAAGCACAGATCTGATGTTCTGGGGCTATGCTGGTGGGAAGATGCTGGATGGATCATCCCAACACTGGTGCCAGAAGCTACTGTCAAAAAAGAACACTGGGACTCTGGGGAACATCCTGGAAATGTTGAGACTTGTGGAAGATCTGAAGCAGGGTGACCAAGCTCAGAAAAGCATTTCTCAACAGGAACACATGAAAGACACTAGCAGGGCACTGTGACAGAGATCCCATACCAGAATCTCAGGTCACTCACTGCTGGCAGACCCTCAGGGGTAAAAGAAATGGGATTTCCACCTTCACCAGGCATAGACACAATTTGAAGAAAAATTGCACCTCCTGCAGCCAACAAAAAAAGTTCAGCATAAAAGCTGATTTTCCAGGCAACTTTCATTAATTAGGTTTTTCTCTCAGTGGTCTATTTGGAGTTCACAAAACAACTTAGGAAAAAGACATTTCCTTTTCTGTCAAGAATGCATCACCCACCATGGACCCATTATTGATATGGACCAAGCATAATAGGATTTATTTTTGATCTTAAGCACCCTTTGGGAAACTAGTAGCAATTCTCTTAATTTATCTATGTAAAGAAAACCTATTAAATATTCTGCTCAACATCTGTTCAGATTCATTTTGATGAAAGCCATATGTATTGCAAAATAAATAGGAAATCTAAATATTCCATATTGATATGGATATGCAATATCAAGACACTCTAAATATTGTGATCCTACACAATGCACTGTCACCTGTGATGATGAAAGCAGGGTTTACTGCTCATGGTCCAAATACACAAACCACCATTTAATTCAAATGCTGCCAGGAGCTGATTTACTTTATGTAGAAAAATTACACTCAAATATGAGTCCAAATTTGAGCTATACAAGCTGAACTTGAAAAATAAAAAAAAACGACTTGAAAGTTAGGTCTTGCAATGGTAAAATAAATTTTAAAAAATACAAATGTATCAATTGTATTTTCAGTAGCCAGCTTATATAAATGCTGATTTTCAAGAAGAGAGTTTGGCTGAATTTTGATAATTTTAATGCAATACCTTATTCATCAGAGTGGCTTGTAGAACATCACTTAAATGTGAATGCTCAGACTTACAATTCCTTTTTTAGTTTAAATAGAGCTGTTCATACTTGCTATTCCCATTTTTCTTCATGCACTTTCCACCTCACGTCTTTCCTGCAACCTTTTTTCCTAGGGATAGTTGTAATATTTTTGAGCATTACCATCCGTAGAAGAGCTGTCTCCTTGTCAAAGATTGAGAGGTAATACCCAACCGATACAGATTCAGTTCTTTTGCCAAGAAAGAGCCACCCTCATATGGAGAGCCTGATTTGCAACCTTGTTGAAGTGGAGACAAAATAATGTAAAGCAAAAATTGATCTTTTATTCTGTGCTGCCAGGGAAAAATGCATTTCCTCTACAAAAACCAAATTCCTTTCAGAGGTTCTATGTCCTCATTCAGATACAATGAACAACATGGGCTATATCTACCCTCCTGTCTTGATCCATAAATATCATTATTGAAAGTGTTTCTGCAGGAAAACTTTGTCCAAGGGATACTGCAAAACCTGACACTCAATTCTAAAAATCTGATTTCAAGCCATGGAAACTAAAATTAGGTCCGTATAAAGCTGACATAAAGTGCTTGCTTTCTTTCTGTTCTAGAATAACCTAAACCCACTTATTTCTCTTTCATTTTGATAAGCTGAATAGCTTGAGCTTCTAGCATTGTTCATGATAATCATGCTTCTCACATTCCGGTCTGCTTATGTATCTCTGAATTTTTATGATGTATCTGTAGCAGAAATGAACTTAGTATTAATGATCAATAAAAATACCACCACTGTTGCATACAGAAAAATGTCCTTTTTTTTCCTGCACAGTAGCATCAAAGTTATGTATTCAATTTCCATTATTTCTCCTCAGGACCCTACAAATAATTAATTTTAGGGCATGATTGTAATAGAAAAGGATAATTTCTAACAAAATATTTAATCTGGCCTAGAGGAAAATGCTGTCTTACAGATTTAAGCACCAAAGGAAATTTTAAAGGTGAAATAAAAAACAACTATGTTTAAAATTAATTTTGAATAGAAAAAAAAAAGTTATTCAAATTTTTATGTAAATATTTATCATTCATTTCTTGGCCCAGTTTCTGAGTGAAAAAGAATTCCTACCATCACCATCCCACTTTTTTTTTTTTTTTTTTTTTTTTTTTTTTTTTTTTTTTTTTTTTTTGGTCTTTTCTTCTTTTCCCCTCTGAAATCATCTCAACAGTTTATATGATGGCAAATTTACCGGGTTACTGAAAACTGCAAAACCGAGCTCTAATGACAACAAAGGTCTCATTTCTTCTGTGCACTTCACTGTGCTTCAGAGCGAACCAAGTCGAGTAAGAAAACAGAACATTTTGGGAAACAATCTTTACACACAGAGTTGTTTAGATGAAGATGGATTGCAGCAACCTGAAAGCAGGGCCCAAGCCTTTTTTTTTTTGGCCCAATGCCAAAAGAAAAGGAGAGTGCACTGGGTCACTCAAGGCAAGGTGCAGTTTGGAGAAAGTTTATTAATTGTGATGCTAAGTTAGCACTGAGCTGCAGGGAAGCAAAGAAATAGACCTGCTTGAAATATGAGTGCCACTGATTTGAACATTTTAGAAACTATGAACTCTGGACCTGGGGGTGTCATGTTATAGTTAATTTTCAGAGAGCTAATACACAGCAGTCAAAGCTGGAATAAGCCAACACATCTCACGGAACTATTTATTGTCAGAACCACAGCTGTGATACACATGGTTACTATTCCACAAAACAGCCTTAGTATTACTTTTTAAAAGGGTAATGAATGCAATAAAAGCTTCTCAACCTCTGCAAGAACAATAACAATATTAATGCAATTTGAAAAGATGGTCAAAACTCATTGCTAATGCTCATGAATCATCAGCTGCTTTTGCAATGTAGCTGCTGTGTTTGGAAATTGCATTTCCCCACTCATTCACATTATTCTGACCATTCTTCCAGTCTGTCTGTTTAAAGTCATCACATGTCCAGGAAACAGCAATCATGAACCTTAAATGTGCTTCTGTCCTGCTTTCATTACAGAAAAGGAAAATGCACTTGCAGGTGCCCCCTCTGAGCAAGAAAACCCATCCTTCCCAACAAGCAGCTCTGCAATGTGGCCATGAGCTGATGATGGAGTTGCTATTGTTATAAAGGGGTCTTCTGTGGGGGACATCTTCACTTGTGATTAGCTTTTCAGAAAGACAAAAGGGATGCTTGATGTGGAAAGCAGGATGGAAAGAATTTCTGCCATTTTATCAGTGTGAAAGTGAAGTTAAACATCATATAAAGTGTTTTTGGAGAAATCCCAAAACTGGTTTCTGACATGCTGTGAGTTTCCATGGAGGCCAGAAGCAATAACAATACAGAGAAATAAAACAAGCAGAAGTGGAGCTGGTCCTGACCTGTGGAGTTTGCTACAGTCTCATGCAGGAAGTCACTACACTCTCCACAGGGCAATAAGACTAAAAATCAGACTAATAGGTGAGCCAAGGCCTGGAAATGGCAGGGCCTATGTGAGATTTTGTGTCCCTGCACCAGAAGCAATAAAGGAAAAAAAGGAGTTAACATTTTCTTCCCAGGTACTTCCACTTTTGTTCCTGAAATTGCACCTGGTCACTAATGGAGGCTGCTAAGGAGGGGAAAGGCAGAGAGAAGCCAGGGAAGAGGGAGGTAGCCAAGCTAATCAGGGCAGAAATTCATGGAGCAAAATGCTGAGCATGGGACTGCAGCACCTACAAGCTGCTGAGGAGCCCTCTTCCTTTCTGTCCTTTGGGATGTAGCCCCTAGTATGACTGCTGTCCTCTCTGCACACATCTTTCTGTCCATCCTGCCAACTCCAGCTGAGTGGGCAGGCCATCTGAAATAGCACAAGAAGGGCAGCTATGCTCCATGCTGGTGTTTATTATTTGCCTTGTAGTATAAAATTAGTTTTCTTCACTCTCCCTACATCCTCATCTTAGATCTTGAGAGCAGAATTTTCCATGGCAGGATGGGGTGGGAGAACTACATCTGCTACAGAGAGATGAACGCCCTTGTAAAAAAGGCAAAAATGAACCAAAATCTCTATTTCAAAATACCAGGACAGTGGAAACACCAACAAGCAAAAATCATTCTGAATAAAGTTTTAGTGAAATAAAGAAGGCTGATGGAAATGGTTCAGTGTGAGAAATAGTGACTAATAAACAGTATGAGATCTGTTTTACTATAAAATCTCATCACTTTAAAAAATCATTCCTGTGAATCATCCTTGATGCTGGCGAGCAGACTCTGTTCAGAGCACAAAGTCTGCACTGTCCATAAATATCACCATGGCCAGTAAACTCAAGGCAATGACAAGGGGGCTGTAAAACCACTGAGGGTGCCATACACTGCAGTGGTTGTAAAAAATGCCATAAAAGAAAAATAATCCTTTATTAAATCTTTTGTTTGGGAGGAGCTTTGTATTTTAACAGGGCATTTAGCACCCAGGATAGCTTTCCAAAAGCAGCAGTCCTTCTGCCCTTAAACTGGATTTGGAGTTCTGTAAAGCACTAAAACTTCTTCATCCAAGAACATTTCTACACTTTCTACGTTCTCAGCTGAGACCAAACCTTCACTGCCTTGCTCAAATATTTTGAAACATGCAGAAGTTCACAAAAAAAGTTACTATTTTCTCCTAAAACCTCAACATACAACTGTAAAAGCTCAGTAGGGGAGTGCAAAGTCTGATATCTAAAAAGCTACACAAAAGCCAATTATAGCATCCATTTTATTTATCTCATGTACATAAAGCTAGTGGCAGGGTAAGAAAGTGTGGGGCCTGATGGGCCAAATGTTGTGCTGTGCTTTAGTACCACAGATGGCAACCAGTCTGTTATTGTTCTTTCTGTGCAAGGGCATACATCTGGAAGCACTCTGGAGTATCCATAAAAATCCAAATGGTAGGGGTTTCTGAAGAGCATCCATCTTCCAAGATAAGGGGAAAATTTGGTTTTGATCTCTAGACTGTTTCCTGGACTTGAGGCAAATACTAAAGGACCTTCAATGCCCTGAGCAAAGCAGAGACAGCTCACAGGAAGCCGCAGATATTATAAAACTCATTCAAACTACCTTCAGTTCAGCTATCAGAACTGACAGGTTTATGACCAAAGCAAAGGAATTTTACTATTAAAAAGCCAGACACAGCATTTTCTCAGACTATACAGACAGATGTTGATTCTTTCAATGATATAAAAATAAGTATATTGCTTGCAAAATAAATTAATATTTTACATGTTTGATAGCATTTGTCAATATGTGCAATCTTAGCAAAATACCATACACTCTAGAGATAAAGTATTACTCTTGTGTAATGCCAAATGAGTACTCTGGGAGTTGTTTTTGCATATTAGAGGTTTAGAACTTGCTCCTTAGAGCATTAATATTTCCTTTGGAATAGCACAACAGCAAATCCTGTAAAACTCTTCACACTACACTACAAAACAAATCTAAAACAAACTCTACTCTCACCCACAGAGAGGGTAGGATAATCTTAGGATAATTCTACACTTCTCAGTCCTATTAAAAAAGACATAAATTCAATCTTTATCATCTTTTCTACTACAATACAGTCTCTCTCTATTAGGACATGAAGACTCTAATCAAACACAAATGCTTGCTTAAACTAGTCAAGCTCTGTGTATTTTGTACTAAAGCCAGCATATTGTACCTAATTAACCCCTCTGCTTTTATGGCTGTGTTACTTGGATTGCTGTGAACTGAGCACTAAACCCATGACAATGAAATTTTAGTGAAGAGCTCACAAGGGAAAAGTTACACTCCATTCACCTTAGCCTTTTGTGGCATAAACCAGCAGCACTTTTAATATGCTACATCCACCAAAAGGTATCCCACAAATACTTCTGGTACAGCACTAAGGGAGAGGAGGGCAGCACTACTTCCCCCCAAACAAGATTTGCAGAATCACACTCTAGGATAGAAGGGCAGTAGCTGCTACTGCAGGCACAGTAACTGAATTTCCAGGCTATAATTGGATGATGTGGTTTGCACCATTGCCAGAACCCCTTGGTGGAATTACATCTGCCTGATAAATTATATAGTTTTCAGAACTGTGTTTTACACAGAGCATGGAGCCCTGGGTCCTAATGTCTTGATGGGTATCATCTACCTTCTGCTCCTGACATCCCAAGGGAAGCTTAAAATAATAGGAGCTGCCCTTTGCTCAGACATGAGGCAGAAGGGGAATGCCCACGGGAGAGCTCACGGAAGCCTTCTCCTTGCCAAAGGGTCTTTCCTTTCACAGGCTGACGTTCATTCTCCCTCCCTGGGCTGAGGAGAGCAACGGGAGGCAGGGGGAAAAGGGATGACTGCTGTCTGCAACTCCTTTTCTTCGCACAGAAAAGCAGTACAAACCCACAAAGCATCAGCCCCCGGTTTTAATATGTTTGGCAAACTGCAAGCATGACCGGCACCAGGGACAGGCTGCTGAGGCTGGGTTGACCCAATGTGTCTTCATTAAAGCATCTCCTTTTACACCTGAAATTTTGATGTGTTGAAACAAAACAGGAGTTACGCAGGATTTAATTTAAGCTTCCTCTGATGCCTTTATGCAGAAGACAGTATAAACCAAGGGGGTGAATTTTAATCTGAGCATGTAGAAGGAATTGAAAAATAACCTATATATAACTGCAATAGACTTAATGACAGCCTAAACCCCTGAGAATCAATGCAGAGAAAGGACCTGCCTTCCTCTATCTATCCCCTGACTGAAAGAGAATACACAATGAGGTTGGACAGAGAATAAATGAATGAGAAAATAGTCATTTAGTATACTTATTTAATTAGTTCTTTCTGCTTCTAATGGTAATGTGGCAGAATACAAGACTGAACAGAGCAAGGTGGCTGCCTATGGCATAATTAGGCCTTTTAAGGAGGGAAAGACATCAGTCTGCACAGGCTCATAGGCAAAGCAACTTCAGCGAGCACCCAATTTCCATAGCTGGAAACATGCAGCTTCTTCAATGAGTGCTTCGGATAAAGCATTTAGGTTTTTTGTTATAATTTTAAAATAAAACACAACTGTTACCTGTCAGTTGAAAAGCTGGGTTTTCTTAGTTTGAAAAGCTTGGGTTTTTCTTGTCTTACTGGAGTCCCCAGATTTGGGGCTCTCTGGCCCTCAATATATAAAAGATTACTTTAACACCTGAATGTTTTTTTTTTAAACAAGAGGTGAGAGCAAGAATTAAAGTCCCCAGAAGGAAGGCCTGAACCTCTATTCCTCCTTCCCCTCCTCCTCTTTAGAGCCCAAAATCACCACTTGGTATTTTCACTGAGTGTCCTGGAGCTGAGCACTCTCACTTTTCTAATACACAGCAAGTGGCCTGAACACCCTGACACACAGCCTGCCCTGCCACTGATCACGCCCAGAGAAACCTGTGGAGAACCAGCACCTTCTTGGAAGTCATTCAGGCTGCTCAGGACACCACTGGGGACACTCAGGAGATTTGGTTACCAGCAGCTTACCCTACCAGAAAGCAGGGTAGGATAAAAAGCTGACTTTGTAAAAGAGGGGTGGAAGATCTGCACGGTTTGACAAGCACACCCTTGTATCAGGACCAAACACAGCCTTAAGAATTCTAGCTACAACAAAGAAGCAGCCTTAACTGAAATCCTTACATGAAAAAACCCTCTATTTTGTGCAAAAAATAAGTGTCTTTCTTGAGCCAAAATGCATATGCATACTTAAATATCCTCATCCCCAGGTGAAGTGTAACCCCATTATAACACTAATTGTGTAGCATTAAAGTCTAGAGACTCAGATCAATTGATTTTTAATGGATTTTTTTTAACCTCTTCAAAGAATCCAGCCCTAAATCTCTGTCTTTGCTGAGACTTTTCCTAACCTGTCCAGGCTCCAGACAGCTTCAGCATCCATCTGCAATGTAGATTGGAGCTTGGCAGAACTCTTTCCCTTAAACTAATCAGTTTTGCTCTAACCTACACTCCTGTGAGATGTAGGACAAGAATTATCTTAAGTGCATCTCTGTTTATTTAATAACCTCATTTAGGGTACAATAAAGACATGCAAGCAGTGATCAGGATCATGATCTGGTAAGAAGCTGCTGTGGCTGAAGTTGATAAAGATCTAGCAACTGATTTGAGTTGAAATTGGATAGAATTTCCCAAAAAGGTCAGTAAAATTAGTATCTACTGAAAATCACTATAACCACTCCAAATTGTCAAATAGAATTTCTAAAATTAACTCACAGGATAAAATGAGAAATTAATGCCAGGGCACCAACAGAACCCTAGAAAGCAGCATTAAAAAAATACAGTCTGATGGTGACAATAGTATACTTTTTTCTAACCCACTGAGATTAATGTCTATGTCTGTATTAATATTAATAAACTTGTATTTCCCTGCAACAACCTGATCCTTCAGTCTTATTTCTCAGGTAGATAAATACATCATCAATTTTAATTTTTTTTTCACTTAGCTATGCTTGGCATTGCCCTTTCATCTCCTGCAAGTCTAATTATGCAATTAGGAGGCTTTCCTTTCTTAAAATTCAGCTCAGCCTTGTATTTCAGTACAGTATCTTTATCTGGGGAGATGAATAACAGCTCTACTTAACTTTTATGGTTAGCTTTTCAAGGCCTGATGCTGCTGAGGCCATTCCTGGCAAGTGTTTGTCTTGCTCCTGTAGGGCAGGTGCCTTCATGTAAACACAGGAGGTGTTGGATGGACACCCAGGGATGCAACTGCATCCCAAAATCAGTCTCTCTGCATACCATGATGGTGTCCACTATGCCTACATGGGAGTCAAAACCTAGAATTGCACTGGTGGTAGTTTTCCTTTGGGAAACCAGAGCTGAAAGTGGAGGTCAGCCCCCAGAAAACAAGAATGCTGCTCTCCCTTTATTTTCAAGAACAATTTAGTTTTTCTCCTAAAGGGGAAAAAAATACTACCAAAGAAGCTATAGGTGACGGGGGACTAAGCCAATGCCCACTAAATTCCTAGGAATAATTGACTTTGGTGTGTTTTGGATCTCTCCCTCTTTTTGCAGGATTATTATTTTATATTACCTGTGCAGCATTGCTTCATACAAGCCTTGGTGCCACTTCTGCAAATACCTTGCTACACCTGATTTTCAAAATCCAGACTAAAGCATAATATCTTTGGAGAAGAGAGAGTTGATA
>VWZN01005446.1:143948-155175 GCA_013396955.1 Regulus satrapa | reverse complement strand
AAAAAAAAAAAAAAAAAAAAAATCATTATCTGAAGTCACTGCCATTCCTTTAATCATAAGCTGGAAGAGAGATTTTGCAATTTTCTAAGTGAGATTTCTCACTGCTAAGAACAAAAAGTGAGCACAGATAACATTAGACTGGGCAGTGCAGCTTCTGAACATATTTGCAAGCTTCTTACTGGGAGAAAATAGCCACACTGGTAATGCTCCTTGCACAAGGAGCAGCTCTTTCCCCTTTTAGTTGGGTTTTACTTAACAATGACATATTTAGTATTAGAGGTATCAAAGGCAACAAAAAAAAAAAAAAAAAAAAGGTTTTGTTTTTTTTTCAGGTCCAAAGCATAAATTTCAAATTGCTGTGCTCAGCATCACTTTAAAAACAGAATGGTGGTATTGTTTCCAGGCATTTATCTCAGTTACCAGAATATTGGGGGTTTATAAGCAGAATTTTAGTTTCTCAGCATTATATTAAAATACATAACATTAAAATAATTTTTACAAATTACATAACAGTTATTATTTGTTATCAGCAGAAATAGCTGCCATCAGGGGTGGGTTCATGGAGTTCAGTGCAGAGCCATGTTCTAATCTGAATCAATAAGCCCTGATAACTGACAGACTCTTTCTGAATATGCAGCACTGATACCAAACCGGTATGGTGGGACAAGCACCCTAAAACTATCCTTTGAAAGGATTTTGGCCCATCAGTCTCACACAGTGTTGACATTTCTTCTGTCCTTCCTTCCACCCCTGCTCCTGGTGCCTGCTAGGGCCTGGCACTGCATGTGATGTGGCTGTTCAATAGACCAAAGTATGAAAAATACTTAATAATGCCTTTTCACCACCATGGTTAGCATGCATGAAATGAATGAGGCTTCCTGCACAAGGGATAAATCTATAACTAAATGTCAAAAACTATAACTCTCTCTGAAGGTAGCTTATTAACAATTTGCTATGGTTCATTTTACAGTGACACTTCCATATTCGGGAGTGTCAGACTACAGAGGAGCAGCCTGGGATCAATTCATTCTGACATTAAAAAAAGAAGATTAAAAAAAAAAAAAAAGAAAGGGAAAGGAGGGAGAACAGAACTGGTATCTAACAAAGCATCTGGACTCATTCAAAGATAAAGAAAATTCAAGATTCATTACTGAGCCCCCCAGTCCCAATCAGATAGGCTTTGTGACACAGCCAGGGTGATTATAGCTCACTGGAGGAACGCATGGCAGCCCTAAAGCCACATTTGCTTAAAGAGCGTGATATGGCTCTTCCTCCCAAATCATGTATTAAAGCTCTGCAGGAAAACAGCATGAGTGAAATACACTGTATGCATATGACAGAAAGAGGAGCACCAAAGCTACTGAAAGGAGATTAATGAGTATAGTAAACCCAGGTTTCTGATAGTATTAGTTTTTAAAACCAATACTAGAAGCAATGCAAGGTTTTGCTTAAAGGTAATAGAAAAAAGCAGCTCTGATTCTACAGATTGAAAGAGAGCAAGAACATAGGTTTGGAGTAAGCAATTAAAAAAACCAAAACAACAGTTCTAGAGTCTGGCTTAAAAACCTGCAAATGAAAACTTCCCCTCTGGAACAGGACATCTCTACAGCAGTGTGCTAACCTGGACACAACACCCATGGGAAAAGCTTCCGCATCCTGGAAAGGGAAATGTCTGCCCACACTGCCCCCTCCAACACAAAAACTTCATTACTGTTTGTCATCATCTTCTGGTTGGGAAATGAGGAATGGGCATTTCCCACCTTTAGAGAAGTTTTTAGACCTTTCCAGAGCAGAAAAATTGCAGTGGAGCCAGGCGCAGCTCAAGGGAGCCCTGTTCATCTCCTTTGCTGCCTCTGAACAGCTGCAGAGGAAAAAGGGGAAAATGAAGGGGAAATGTGAAAAGCCAGTGTGTTCCTCCTGGTGCTTCAGAGGGGCCCCTGGCAATGCATGGCATCAAATGGGTGGTTCTGAAGGCATTTTTCCATGAGTTTGCTCTCACAATAGCTGAGATGGGGTAAGCTCCAAACTACCTGTGTTGTTATTGGCAAAGTACTTAATAAAAGGGAGTAAGGCATGTTTTGGCAGTTCTGTGATATAACCCTATTCCTGGAGCTATCACCTCTCAATGATAAAACTTACAGGCCACTTTGTTCGCATTTCAGTGCAAACTTATGCAGAAAGCCTGAACCTGAGATACCTAAAATATACCTTGGCTTTGTTCAGCTCTTGGACTTCTCCAGTTCTGGGGCAGTTTCCCCACTTACATATTCTAGTTCCAAGATTTCACATTGAGCTTAATATCCTAGCACCGGTAAATAATAATAAGAGAAATAAACAGCCATGTCTTAATCACTTTTATCTTCTGGGACAATTTTCAATGCCAAATCAGAAATTAATCCCATCTACTATGAAGATGGTTTGAACTAAATGAACTAAAATCCCCAGCACTCCCAGACCTGTACATCTTTTATGGAGGTTGGTCTGTAAAGAGACAGTTTATGAGAAAAAAAATTACTGCTTGGCCCAGAGCTTGGACTCTTAGGTGCTACCTGCCTATAAATTTGCAGACTACCTGCAGGAAATAAAAACTACAGGGAGAAAAAACTGGAACTCTCTGAAAGCTAAAGGTAATTTCAGACCACCCGAGTTACCTTTATGTTCTTAGGTGGGAATGCTCAGAGGAAAAAAAGCAGAGGTATCTCTAGTAAGGTAGCAATTTTCTCTTGGGAATCCCCATCCCATTGGAAGTGTCTCACCTCCATAGTTCTGGATTTGGGTGTCAGCATGATTGGATATGGCTTGGAAAGCTGAGATGATGCAGGGCTGGGAGGAGGCCCCAAAGAAACCAATCTGAGGAGAAAGTTAACAGCCAGGGTCTCTTCTCATCTCCTTTCAAAACACTGTAAATAAATGCCAGTGAAAGGAACAGAAAGTCTGGTCATGCCATGAGAAATTACCTGTGATTTCTAAGAGGCAGCTTTTCACTCTCTGTCAGAGAAGATGCCTCAAATGGATCACAATGGCATTACCTGTGCAAGAACATCTCAAGCACTGGTGATTTGTCCCTCCTTAGGAAAATGAGCAGAATCTGATGTTAAAGTCACCTGACATTGCCAGGGTACTGCTGCTGCATCCAGTGCCAGTTTCCCATATGCCTTATATTACTTATTAACAGAGAGAAAAATTTAAATAATTTGAATATTTTAAACAATGAATAAGCCAACAACTCTCTACCACAAGCAGATATAGAGAGATCAAGTGAAAACAGGAACAGCAACAACAATTAAAAGAAACTATTGTTTTAAAAAGCATGCTTACATCTGTTGCTGGGGATTTTCCCAACTCCAGGGGAAATTCCCCAAGCTCTCATGGAAGATGCTGGCAGCTCTAGTGCCTGGGTGCCTTGCTGCTAGAGACTATAGATACTTGGAGCACACTGGAAAGCTCTCTCTGTTTACTGTCGCCTGTGTAAGTACACTAACCTGGCTTCCCTCCTGGCACTGCACTGCCCTGCCTGCTTGCTCTGTGCTCCTCAGGAGCTGACTGATGTGCCACCAAAGGCAATGTGAAGGCCACTGCTGCTTAGGGATTGTCCCAAGCTCCGTGCTTTCTGCGAAACCCTTCCCAAGTGCTTCAGGGGAGGGACCGTGTCCACTCTCAGGTCCTGAGCCTGATGGAGTGCTTGGAGAGTGTGTTATTGTGGTGTAATTGACGGGAGTGTGAGCACTTCTAATGCCCTAATGCAGGAGAAGAGGCTTCTTTAGTAACTGCTGATGTTAAAGAATGATTCACAACAGTCAAGTTAATTACACGAGCACATGCTTCAGGACAAAGCTGAAAAATATTAGATAAATACTGCATTTGAAAACCCCTTTCACTCATGCTTTTTTAAAGTGGCTGTTGTCCATTAAAATATTTTTGTGCGTTTTTAATCACAGTTTTTGAGTAGAGACAGGATATATAACTAAAATCTATTACACATTGATTTGATTTTATATTGAAAAGATTAAAAAGATAACTGATGCACATAATGAAATATGGGGTCTGCTCTTTTTCCAAAAGGCAAGGCAAGAGATTTCTTCTGGAAATTTCTGGATGGGAGACAGTCACATTTGCAAAGGAACAAACTGAGAAACTCTTCTCCTATCACCTGACATAATTTTCTGCCTTCTTTCTTTTGTTTTAGAAGAGCAGCTTTCTTGCTTGTATAGAGAAAATACATCTTATCCAAAAAAGCTGCCATTTAAATTACATTAGCATTAATTAGCAGAAAAATTTGATATTCTAATGATGATGCTAATTGCTTGCAGAACTCTCAATACCTTCAAAGCATTACATGAGAATGAATAGAGTAATGCATAGCTGTGCATGCCTTTTATCAGCTCCAGTATTATTTGATGCTCATTAAGTATTTTCTGGAATTAAAATGCATGGCACTTTATATCTGAAAGCCCAGATGTTTAAAAGAATAGAAGCCACTGAAGTAGCTTTCTGTGAGGGAAGAAAGTTTAATTTTCTCATCAGAGGAGCAAAACATGTTTAGCTTAGCGTGTTTACTGTTTATCTCATTATTCCAGGGAGCACTGTATATTGCAGTTGTGTGCCTGTTTTTCAGAGGGACCGTGGATAAGTACAGTTTATTAAACCCTGCTGAGGCAATCTGTTGTGTCTGTCTGTTTTAATGTTGTTATAAGTCAGTTAAGCATGTACCATACTTGTTAGCTGCATATATACTAATTTAATGTATTGATGGGCTGTCAGTACAAATACCTAATGAATATTAAAATACAAACTCAGATACAGAAATGCAAAGCAGAGCCAGCATGTGGTCAACATTTTGAGGGACAGGCAGAGAAAGGAAAAGACCAGAGTTCAGAGTAAATGACAGTAAACACTCATGAAATGAACCTGAAAACAAATCACTAGTGGCTTCCCAGGAAAGAAGGAGGAAAATAATAATTAAGGGTCTCAAAAACATGGGCTCTAAATATACATTGTGAACTTTGTCTTCTGCCAGCTGATTTCAATATAAATGAAACAAAGGGTGGTTAGCAGACCAGTATGCCAGTAAGACAAAGGGAACTAGAGAAAACAGAATAAAGACACTGTACCAGGGGAGGGAAGGGAGGGGAGAAGGAAAAATCCCCCACTGTCTCTTCGGCAATGCTAATTTTCTATTTAACAATGGCTCTAAAATGGATAGCAGTCGATACTTTACATGCTCTGCATAATACAGTCTTTCAGTAAAAGCATGTATATACAAATTTCTCCTGCTCCAAGTGAATGTGGCAGGAGTCTGCTGGGCATGTTGCTCCCTATTAGATCACATTCAGAGCTGCAGCCAGCTGCTTGTTAGAGATTCAAAGGCTTGTGCACCATTCAGACCCAGCTCAGAGGCATGCTGTCTATCCTTCACAAGGTTTGAAGTGAAAAGCGAATTACAAAGAGAAAACCCTTGGGCCAGAGGAGGAAATATCAAACCACTGAGAGTGGGGAGGCAGCAGGGTAGAGACACGTGAGCAGCCACGGGGCTGATGAAACCAGGAGAAAAAGCCCAAGAAATGCAGGATCTGTCTGGAGTTCAATTGCTACTTCTTTCTCCCAATCCCATCTCTCCAAAATCATAAATGTGTCTAGAGGGTGACAGGGACCTGGCACATCTACCAGCAGCAGAAAAGGAAAGAAGGAAAGACCAGTTAAATAGCAGGTAACTAAGAGGAAACTCGTGTTGGTTTACCATGTGGGAACACCTTGCCAGTTCAGAAGAGGCACCAAAAAGGGTCTGGTACAAAAAGCTCCCTCTGGTGGCTCCTTCACAGGTGGGAAAACCTGCTTAGACCTACTGCTCCTGTCCTGTGGGATGGTGCCCCACTGCTGCCCGCCCAGAAGAGCTGCAGGGACCTGCAGTGTCCCATGAACGAAGGGACTGCAATGCAGATGCAGATTGCAGGGACATCCAGAAGTGTTGGAAAATGTCCTTCCAAGGGTGACCGGGGAGGTACAAAACTGATGTGGTCTCCATCTGCAGTCAACAGGGAGAGTGGTCAGTTTTGATTTAGAGGTGATTTTCTCAGTGGAGACCTTCACACAGGACAAAATGGGAGGGAAATCTGCCAATTTATCTATGCCAGAGCCTTCCTAGTTGCCAGCCAACAGCTGTGTTTGTGGATGGGGAAGGGAATAAGTCTTCATAGATCAAATGCATGATATGTCAGAATTTCAAACGTTATGTAAACACCCACTGAAATGATAGACAGCAAGCCTTTGAAATTAAAGGAAAATCAGTGAAATTGGAACAACCTGCTAAAAATCTGAATTCTAAGTTAAGCACATGCTTCCCTAGTGACATCATTCACTAAAAATTTTACAATAACCTTCTGATTTAAATATAACTCAATATGATTGAACACCTCACCTTATGGCTTGAGCTAGAAGGGTAAACCCATGCAGCTTTCTTTGACATCTCTCGGCCTTCTTTGCTGCTCCTCTTCCTGGTTCATTTGCAAATTACTTGAAATTACTGTAAATGTGCCCCTATAATGCTGTGAGCTGTGAAATGGGCTCTGGCTGCTTCTCCTGCAGCCTAAGAGAGCAGTTGCAGCAGTGGTCATGAGAAATCTGCTTGAGGATCGGCAGCTGGGTGGCAGGCTGGGACAGTAAAGCAGAGGAGAAAGGACCAATCTTAGTGTGGCAAGATGTACTTCATCACCTCGAATTTACAGGTAAGCAATCTTTCTGGGGGAGTGGTGGAGGCCGGGACATTGCTGAAGGTGGAAGAAAAAAATGACCTGCTGGGAAATGTCAGGAAGAAATGACTCTTTGGGCCACTGGCAGACATTGGGTAGATGACAGAAAACCCATCTAAGGAGATCAGGTGAGGAAAAAGATCACATTTTCAATCTAAGGGGAACAACACTTTTAGGATGGTGAAGAGCAGAAGTTTGCACTAATTTAAGTATTTCTCACTCAAACCAAAATATGTGTTGTGGAGAGCTCAATGCAAAGCCACCACCAAAGTTTTAGAGAAGAAAATCAGGATCTGGACTAGCACTAGTGCCTAGGTCCAACCAATTTGTAAGTTTCTGTTCTCTGAATTTCCAGGATTTTTCTATTTGCTTTTTGCCATCAGAATAAAACCTGGTACACAAAGGTAGATGTCAAGCAAATATTCCGTTCAGTTTAATAAGATAGAGTGTAAATAACACAGGCTCTACATTTGATGCTCACTAAATATGACTACATTATTCCTGGCTCTTGTGGCTTTTTTCATCGCTTCTGGCAGGAAAACACAGAACAGCAGGAAATCACTTACTCTGAGGTAAAGGCTTTGCTTCTGTAATAACTCACTAAAGGCCTAATCCTGCTGAATTTGAAAAAAACTTGATAAGACAAAGGATGTTTAATTTAATCAAATATTAAGGTCATGTGCAAAATGAAAAAAAAAAGGAAAATAAAGATGAACTAAAATGCAACTCTTCCATCAAGAAGCTGAAGGCAAGACAAATAAATAGTAGTCTAACTGATGACTTTATGTGTGAATGGCTAGAAATATCTGCTATGCCCAGAAAATAACTGAAACATCTGAAATCACCCTTTAAGCCAGAAAACAGCTCCTGCTGCTGAAAATGGACAAGTCTGTAAAATGTACAGCTGAACTGAGTGGTGCTGAACTGAGCCGTGGTGCAACCGCAAGAACAAGGCTGCAGCACTAATCTCCCCAAAAGCAGAGAGGGGGGGAGGAAGGCAGGCTCAGCTCCATGTGCCTGCACTTAAGGAAGGATGGAGCCTGCAGCCCTCAGCAGCTCCCGTGGAGCACAGCTAGAGGGAGACGAGACGAGGGCACGGCAGGGATGTGCTGAAGGAGGCAGAATAAATCCCTGCTCAGGCTTTGCTGATCTGGGGAGTGTGGGGAAGTGTAAGTGTGCCCACTGGGGCGAAACAATCCCAAATTCATGCAGCCAGCCGTGCATCTATTATCCAGGCACTGGGGCAAGGCGAGTGACCTTTTTCCCCTGGTACAGTCATCTTAACAGCAACCACAACAGAAAAAACACCTCGAAAGCTTGGCTGAGCTAACCTATGCAATCTCAGCTTCGTATCAGTGTCACTCCTGCCCGCTGCCTGCTTCACCCCTGCCCCATGCCAGGCCTGCTTGTCTTGCTCTGATTTTTCCTGGATGGTAGGGGTGAGGGTTATTGCTACATGGTCCTGCTACTTCAGATGCAGACTGAGAGTCTTCAAAATACCTTTTTTTTTGCATTTCTCTGGCCTTGTGATTTCTGTGCAGTTCAATGTCCAGAAAATAAACTGGTCTCTGGTGCTGTCTTTGGAAGATTTGAAGAAATTAAAAGGTATTGCAACCAGATTTCACATTTGAAGTTATGTAAACTTAGTCCCCTTCAAGCCATCACTTGCCAAAAAATAGAAGGCCATTATTAGGCCTCATTCCAGATGGTTTCAAATTAGTAATTAACTTCTCACAGAAAAGAGACATTTTACAGGGAATCAGAGATTATATTTTTGCATGTGATATACTTAGCGAGCCAAAGGAGTCTGTATATTGACAGAAAACATTATGCTAACAAACCTCTGTAGGTTGGAAGAATCTCCTGTGCTAATTTGGGATAGTTTTCAACAGTGAGAATATTAAATCTGAAGTAAGAAAACACGTTCAGACTGCAGTAAGCAGAGGATTAGCAATCTGAGGTGTTCCTATTAACCACAGGCAGAATTGAGGGAGGAACAAATGCAGCAGCGATCAGCTCTGCCCTGGCTCGGGAGTCTCCATCTGGGATGAGGCAAGCAGGAGGGCAGGCAAAGCCACACTAGTCCACCACAAACCCTAGGTTGTGGGGCTTCCAGGACAGGAACTTTGCAGCTCACAGGTTCTTTGCTCTTGCTGGGACCTCAGGCAGAGCAGACCGAGGAGCAGTTGTGGGTGCAAACCTGCTGGCACCAGGCAAAGGCTGGGTTTCTCTGAAACCACAATGCACAGCTGTATTTACATGGGTTGGTTAATTGCTCCTCGTTTGCTTTAAAAAAAACTTTAAAAAAAATCCTGGAAATCTAGGAAGTCATAGAAAAACTTGTCTTATCTCACACCCAAAATGCTGGTTCAAGCTAAAATCAGGAAGTTTTGTAAAATGCTGCAACCTGTTTAAGTGAACACTTCCCCACACAGGAGTGTAAGTATTTAGAGTACAGCTGACAGTCATAAATCATGCCAGCTCTTTGTGCATAAAGAAAGATGTCACTTCGGGGTTTGACAGCACAGTGATGAGCACCATACAAATGGATAGTGCTCATCTAATATAAATTAAGTAGTCGTTGCCTAAAAGACTACCATTAGGGAGTACAATGCTCTGAAACTTGAGTAAACCAATGATATAATATTTTCTGCTGCAAGAAAGACAGGAGTGCCACAAGAGAATAAAGTTTCTCTTATTAATGACTAGATAAAATACTTGGTTCATTCCACTTTGGCTAAAAAATCCCAAGACAGAAGCAGCACAGAGAAATTCAGAGGACGGATGAAGCACTGGGAAAGATAGAGGATAGATTGGCTTTGTCAGGGAAATAAATGGAGTTATCTAACAAGCCTTTCCCATATCCAATTTCTGTTTCTGCATTAAGGGCAGAATTTTCTTCAGTAAGAAGAACTGCCTCTGCCTCAGTCAGGGCAACATGGGAGAAAGCATACTAGGGGAAACTTCCTGGCCTCTTTCTTGCAGGGATAAAGGCACAGGAATCTGCTAACCTGCATCTTTGCTTCATTTTGGAGGGTCTCGGCTGCAACATTTCTACCCAAGTACCAGCACAGCCTTTACTACCCCAGCTTAGGACCAAATTGGTAACTTTAATGTTGTAAAAGAAATTTAATACGACTGGGAAAATCAATTTTATTTTGCTTGGTTCTAAACAGGAATCTACTTGCTGACATGGATCATTAAGTAAAGCAGAATGAAAAAGCACTTGCAATGACTGAAAGCCTATTTAACAGAGCAGCAGCCATACCTGTAGGACATAAAAACAGAAAGACAGTGCAGAGTATGTATGGTGCTGGATGATATTTTCTGTTCATCTCAGCATGGCTGCATAGTTCACCTATTCTGAAATTTGTTCATGTGAATCAGGAAGGCACAAAGAACAGACTGCAGCAGTATGCAACTGGATGAGAGAAAATTAAATTCCACACAATAGTGACACTGAGCACTGTTATATGCATGTAGACTCCTTGGAATGTTTTTTATTACAAGTTCTGCTACACAAGGCTGTGAAATGTGGCTGTAAGAACAGAAAAGATTCATAACACAACTTGTCAGACAGCACAGGAAGGTCTTAGCCCAAAACCTAGTTGTTGTTTTCCTTTCTTCTCCCTGTACACACCAAGACCTAAATTCACTTGCAAAAAGCAAACAAATAAATATATTTTCATTAAAGATGAATTAAGCATGACAATCTGGCCTGTCTTACACACAGAAGAGAGAAAAGGAGGTTGTCCCTCATTTAGAAATATATTGCCTTCATGTGTCACATTGGCAGCTGGAACCTGAGCAATGAAACCTGGCAAGTGATTCATAGCTGCAGGTATTTAAACGAGTTCCATAGCATACAGAATAGACATTGTTAAAAGAGAGTTTGCTGTCTTAAATCCTCCTATTATCCTTCATCCAAATATGAAATCGCAATAGGCTTAAAGCTGTTGAAGCCTGAATAGCTTTGAATTTTGTATTTCCACTGGGTCATGCGAGTAATTCAGTCCTATCAGACTTTGCACACAGGTGAGGGGAGGAATTCCTGAGATCTTGCTGAGACAGAACTCCACAGATCCCTCATCCTGTCCAGGTAGACCAGTCCTTGTTTGGTCTACTTTACCAGCTGTCAGTTTTTGCAGGATCTGACATTTTCTTCCCAGAGAAAAGATGCTCGGCATGCTGGAAGAGATCTATGCCAGAAGGAAAGAAATCTGAAGGAATAGGCTACCCAGAAAGAAGATTTTTTATGAACGTCCCCTGTGCGGGCTGACCAATACAAAAGCTCTAGTTTTAATATGGCCAAAGCTGCATACTGCTAACTAAAAATGAAATTTGAGCATATTCATACTCACTAAAGAAGTGTCTGTCAAAGACAAGTATCAGTTTCAGCAAGTAGTTAGTTTCTTCTGTAACAAAGTGAAAAAAAAAAAAAACCTAAAAATCCAAAACAAAAAAAAACAAAAAAAAAAAAA
>VWZN01005446.1:129504-143897 GCA_013396955.1 Regulus satrapa | reverse complement strand
AAAAAAAAACCCCTGTGCTGCATCCATATCTCTGTCAGGGGGCCAGTCAATGAGAACAGATGAGAAAAGACTTGCAAAATTCTGATTTATCCCTGCCTTTTATCCAGTTAGTCTGAAAGGACATGTTTTCAAACAGTTGTAGAAAAGGGTTAGATATCAAAGCTAAATTTTGCAGGACATATGGATAATTGTGAATTCTGGAAAGTTCCAGCACAACTCTCCTTTTTGCAAATGTGGCAGTGCATGATGTTAAATGCTTTCTGTAGCTGCTCAAGCATAATTACAAAAGATTCAAATAGCAGCTTTGTGAGTTTTAATGAAAGCAGAAGGTGTCCAACCTGTGAGAACTCTTTGTTAAGAATATTGGCAGGGATGGAACAAAAGCAGGAATTTCCTAGTAGGACTGCGTTGCTCAGTATATGTGGCTCAGACTTTTGAAAAACAAAGCAGAAAACCTTCTTCACTTGGTAAATTTGATTCCTAGCTATTGTCTCTCAACTTTGCCAATGGCTATTATATGCAGGTATCCTTTATGTAATAGATCCCTCTAACACATTTTATTTCCTTGGCTCCCACCAACAGTTTCTAGAAAGAATGTGCTGTTATTCACCTAAATTGGACAATTCAACAATAGTGGAGGGAATAATGGAGAGGAACCACAATCCCTCAAAGTGATAATAACCTGCAGAGATATTTCACTGCTCATTTTTTAACCAAAACCTGACATTTCTCATTATTTTCGAGTGCAGACTACCTAATCCAGAAGTCTATCTATCACAAGTAATTCAGGTACAGAACTGACATTGCAATTATTTTTACTAGTACTAGCCAAAAATGAACTATGTTTCAATGTGCACAGATCAAATCTCTCCTACAGACATAGCAGTATACCTGCACTGGAAACTTCCAATTTTTTGGAATGAAAACACACAGTTGTCGATCCAAAAAAAGTGTTTAGGGAAGAAAGAGTCCCTGTTTGATGCTATTTATTACTTTCCAATAGCCCTTCCCTGTCAAATAACAACTGTATTTTATGTTATTTAAGATGTAAAAATCCATCAGAAAGCACAGTAAAATTTATCTCTCATGCAGAAATAACAGTAGCACTAGTGCAAAATATTTGCAATAAAATTCCAACCCATGGGAAACTCACTGGAGTTCAGCTTTTGTTGGAAACTCAAAAGCATGCTTGGTTTTGTTATAATCTTCAGGACCCAGGTGAAGAGCACTGAAACAATTTGGTTTTCATGTCACAGCTCTTATATATGAAACCAGTCTCTTGGTGGCAATCAGAAATACTATCTCTGACAATAAGAAAAAGAGAAAAATAGACTTTTCCCAAATTTTACCAAGGCTGTTCTCCTTTTCTATTTTTTTTTTTTCAAGTGAGAGTAGTATATCTCAGTGGCACCATAGAAAAACCCAAGGCTCTTGTAATTGTCCCACTATAACGAACAATCAGAGACCAAGCATTCTGTTACTATTATCAGTTACATCCCTGATGTAATCTGCATTTATTCTTCTCCAGGTTTGCAAAGAATAGAGACTTGCCTGGAAGATATGCAGGCTTTAGTTTACAACAATGGAGTTTTCTTCTGTGTCATTATTCCCTTTATGCTGAAGGTGTGTGAGTGTGAGAAAAGTCAATGGAATAGAACTCCCTCAAAAGTACTCCCCCAAATAGTCAAATGAAGGTTATTTTTTTTTTTTTCCCCTGAACTATATTACTACTTTTCCATCAGATCATCTCTTACATAAATGAACAAACTGGAATTACTACATTGCTACTTAAGTAAATGATGGGTATTTTTCTATGTAAGGCCATCTTCAGTCTCAGAGGAAAAAAAAAATATAATACCCCCATATTTATATTTATGCCTTATATTTTTATAATTTTTACTTAGGTTCAAGTAAAAAAAAAAAAATTACCCCATTTTGAGGGCTGATGAACACATGGCACACATTTCTTGGTTGTGAGTGAGGGCAGCAAAGGCTGTGGTGTGATTGTGACCAACAGCCACCAGAACAATAAAGTTGCAAAAAGGGCAAATGGTGTGCCAGAGTGCACCAGCCAAGGCATTTCTGATTCATATTCTGGCAAGTACATGTGCAATCTCATCCAACACACTCTGCACAACTCGCCCTACCCACCTTCAGAAACCAGAACCAGTGCAGGTAAGAGATACAGTGATGAACAGGAAAACAGAGCTGTCATCTCAGGAGGAAAAAAGCCTTGCTGAGGTGCATGGAAAAGGGGAACTGAGAATGAGAGAAGGCAGAAACAGAGAAGAGCAATGTGAGGGAAATGGCAATATTAAAAAAGCTAACAGTTACACACAGGCTATGAAGAAATCTGGACTATAAAGAATGTCCCTGGGAGTAATAGGGAGAAGGAAATGCTTCCCAGCAGGAGAAGCATCAGAAAAACAACGGACCTCCCAGGGGAAAACACTCAAGTGAACAAAAGTCCTTCAGCCTGGTGTTGAGATGGCTCTTGATGAAGTTATGAAAGGACCCATGTGGTGTGCTTGCCTATCACAGCAGGATAATGGATTCGGTGACCCAGCAGACCCCTCTGACTCTTATGGTCATATAACAGCAATAAAGCAAATTGCCTGTAGCTTTTTCACTTGGGTCATGTATCAGACAAATGAGGACTTGGAGTGCAGATCCGAGACATGCACCCCAGTGCAATGGCTGTAGGTTTTGGCATGCCCCATTGGTGTTCCCCACTGCTGTGGGAGTTGTGTTGTGGATGAAGGACACCAAACCTCTGATCTCTTTGCTGCCCCTCTGTCTCTGCTCTGTCCTCCTCCTGCCAGTGCCCCTTGGTGCTCCCCTTCCCTGGACCTGCCTGGGAAACCTGGTGTGGGGCATCTGGCTTGTCCAGCTGTAAACCCCAAGCCTCTCTCCCTGTATAGCCAAGATGCCAAAGGGATCTCTGCCCAAAGACCACATCTGAGGCAATCTGGAGCATCTAAGGCAACGTAACCTCTGGAGGTCCTTGTGCAGTGCACAGCTGCCTTTTGAAAGCTGCTGGCTTTTGAAAGCAGTTTAACTTTCAATGGCCAATGTTCTTTATAAATAAAAATCTCCATGTAATATTAATGAACTATAACTTCATTAATGCCAACCAAGCTTGCTTAAATATTATCATAAATGAGTATATAAATAGCTAAGTCAATGCTAAGATATTTCAGGCCTCCAGAGGGGATATTAATAATGATAACTTCACTCTGGTGAGACCCTGAAGACTCTACTCAAAACTGGAGGTTTCCTTAGTAAAAATACATTGATCCAACAGAGATTTATTTACAGCAACCTACTTTTAGTACAGAGGACTTATAACACAATTACTCTGGCTATATAATTAGTGGGTAAAATACATATGAGCTTGAAGGTAGAATAGAAAAGTATTTTATGGATGAATGGCTCACTCCTCCTTTCTGTAAAGATTTTATACTCTTTACTGTGCTAATTTGTGATACTGGGAAGCAATTTCTTTCCTTTCACTCATTAGATGTCCACAAAGGAATAGAAGATTAACTCTCACTTCACCAGCCCTCTAAATACTTGTAGTTTCAAACCAGTCTCTAGTGCCTTTTGGTGATAATAATCCTTGATATACCATGTCAGCACAACTAAAATTGAAAATAAAGCATATTATGGCAAAATGCCTTCCAACTCTTTAAAAAGTTTTGGCCTCCCACATGGAATGACTCATTACAGTATTAAGTTTTCTTTTGGCTTTGCTGTCAAGTTCTCTGTAGCAAAAAAATGCCAAGGGTTTTATAATGGCTCCTGTCACCTTGCACCCGATGGCCTCAGAAACACATACTGCTGACTTCAGCTACGGCTTTATCCATAATTTCATCCTGAACAACCCCGAGCCCATAAAAGCCACAGAAGAAAAATTCCCACTTTATTATCATATTGAACATGTCATGTTCTTGAAATAAACCAGCATCATGAGACTTTAATCCTCTTTCAACTTCCCATAAATGCCATCAATCAGAAAACTGTCAGCTCAAGTGTGACAAAAAAACCTGTTTCCATTCCCTGGAGACCCTGGTGAAAGGAGTATTATTAGCCCATTTTCTCCTCTAAAGGGGTCTGGCACAAAAGAGTGAATCATCAAGAAATGCAGTCTCTAGCACAAGATCAATATTGATACATCCCTGGTTGAGAGGCTTTCAAACGCTACCCAACATACGGTAAAAACCTTTGTGGCTTTCCAAAGTCTGTGGTTGAGAAAGGGTCTGGAAAAGCGGCTGTGTGACTTCAGCAGGATGTGACAGAGCCTCCTTGCTGCAGAACTGATCCATATGTGATAACCATGTGTTCAAAGTCTCTGCTTTTCCCTCCTAATATTGAAGTAGATAATGCTTGTCCAGACTTTTTCCAAACAACCACTTGAAGATCCTTCTACTCCTCTTTGTCTAAACACAAACTGACTATCAAGCAGTCTGAGATATTTCAAAACATCCCTACTTGTGTCAAGTTGCTCAGCAAGATGATAAATTCATGGCACATTATATGCCAGAGACATAGTTTTTCCCATTAGGAAATATCTATCTTGAAAGGGCTGCAAAACATTTTCTCTAAATTTCATAAGAAATTAATTTGATCCCATCCATGAAGCTATAAGCTGAGAAAATTTAATACACACTTCTTTTCAGACTTGTTTTGCATGGAAGAGGATTTTAGTAATTTTAAGAAAAGTTCCCAGGAGAGCATATTTGAATGGGTATATAATGTAATACTGCTCCAAGGCCCCAGTCTACTAATTTTCTCTGTTATTGTTTTACAGAAAAGAGCATTGATAGATTACTCTTATGAGCACCTGGCACATTTTTATCTTGCATTTTGTCTATCAATTTATGTCTGTTTACAAGGACTTCAGCTTCCTCAGTCAATACAGACAAAATTTCCACACTTAGCACACATGGATCTTCTTCAAGCTTATGCAAAGAATTTTTCAGGCAGAGTTAATAAACCAACTCAACTAATCCATTTTAGAAGTGTCAACAGGCAGGCCCAAAGTCCAAAAGCACTGAGACAAATTCCTCCCTGTGGGCACTGCCCACAGCATAACACAGATGACAGGGGATGTCCAGTTAGCCTCCATTTCTGTGATCTTTCTTTGGCAGAGCACCAGGGATGTTTGAGCTAAGCACAGGCTTACGAACACAGGATAAGGGACATTAAAAAGATTCTCTTTCTTTCCAAACATGTATTGGGGCTCCTTTGTAAACTATTTCCTTGTATAACGTGGCCAAACTTCATGTAAGACGGGCAGATGTATGAATACTACAGCAACCTGAAAAATTACTACATAGAGAATGACCTATTTCTTTCATCAGTCACTTCAAATGCTATTGTGATTATTAAAAAACAAACCAATAACATTCATCTAGGAGCTAACTGAAAGACACACAGGATGTTGATTGAAATCAAACTATCTACCAACTGCTCCAGCCCCAAAATTTTGGTAAGTAAGCAGTATTAGCAACTGACATTTTATATTTTGAACTGTGACTTCTTTTGGCCATCAGCTTTCCTTTGCTCCTCCAAGCATACAAGCTGCAACCATCTGACAGTAATTGCCATGACAACTGATGCTGGTCCCAAGAGAACAAAAGACAATAATACTGCCAGCAAAATTCAATAAGCAATGTAATGAAGTCGAACACATCATGGGAAGTTAGTTGTGGTTTCATGATATGGAGAGTGAGCAATCTAGAGGATCCCTCAAGTGTCCCAGGGCTATCCATGTCCCAGCCTGGAGTACTCACATATGCTGCTCAGGGTGACCTTAGTGCCCTGGATGAGATGGAGAGATGCTGCAAAAGAGCAAATTAAAAGCTTGGAGAAGAAAGGCAGCAGATGTCAGAGGAAGGATGGTTCATAATGAAGTGGGGAGATTTGCAAACAGTGGGGCCAGAAATCCCATTACAACACTTAACCTGGCCTACAAAGAATGTCACACTGATGTAGGAAAAGCCAGAGGAAGATTATCTGAAGACCAATCAGGATTAGACACCTTCCTCACATGCATTTTCAACTTCCTAAGTTTTCAGCTTACTGGCCTTCCCATCACTTGAAGACAGAAACTGAACAACTTCTAACAAAATTGGCAAGAAAAAAAAGCACATTTGTTTTTATCTACTCAAGTTCTAGTAACGAAGGAAATGCCTTAATTATAAGCACAGGTTAACTGCATGGCATCATTATAAAGCTGATTTGGAGTTGCATGACTGAATTAACTGCATCCCTTACCTTCAGGTTTCTTTGATGTGGAACTTTAATTCAGACTTTCATCATTTTATGATGACCGATTCTGGGCTTATTAAAAGCATTCTTTCCTATTTCTTTCTATCATATAATAAGCTTTCACTTTCAGCTCTAACAAAGATTTTGGGTAATGACATTGAGGTATCCAACTGACTAGCTAATTTATCTAACCACTGTATTAATGTGGAGCAGACAGGCTAGCTCAGGAGAAGTGGCATGCTAAGAGGAGCCATTCTGGTTGAAAAGGCCTTTAAGCTGTCCTCTCATATTTTAAAAAAATTGTTCCCTTTTTTGCGTCAAAAAATAATTCCTGAATATCATACAATTCTCCCCTTCAACCATAAATGACTCGATTTGGTTAGAACCAAGCCTGGAAACAGAGCTGAAATTGGTTTGAGAAAACTCAAGTAAAGAGCAGGCAATAAATGCCCAGCTAGGAAACAATTCTCTAGAAAAAACAGTGTTGCCAAGAAAGCTTCCTGCAGCCCTGCTGTCAGAGCGCAGTGACTCCAGGCAAGCACCACTAACTAAGCCCAAATGGAAGTGATGCAGACTGGCAGAGAGAACAGCAAACAGAAATAAGGACCCTTTCTTTCCAGATGTAATGTTTGTGTTAGTGCTGGCAGTACAACAAGAGGCTCAGGAAGTCCAGCATCAGGCCTACAGAGACAATTCCTTTGCGTTGTAAGCAGCACACCAGGTATTTTGCCATATCCAGGAACGTTAAATCAGCAGTTTTACCTGCAAACATCACAAACTGAACTTTAAGAAGACACCTCCAGATAGGAACAAACGATCTTATTTTTCCGGATCAATGTATCAGTGCAGGCCTGCAGCATTTCTCCTGCTGAATAAAGATCTGGCACTATTTACACAGAGATAACCTGCACCATTTACTATTAAGATTCAGCTCTGTGATAATTCCAGCTGCACAGGATAGGCTGTATTGGTGATCCAAAGAGATGTAACATTTGAACACTTTCGCAAGGAGCTTATCATTGCCTAGGCAAGATGAAGGATGAGCATCTCCAATTTTTCCTCAATTCAGAAAAAGATATTAGTGGGTATGCAATGCCTGTGGGGGATGAAAAAGCTTCTCTGTGAGCAAGCAAATCTTCAGAACTGAACCTGAAATACAGCACTGTGGGAATCGTCTTAAATTGCAATAGGCTGAAAGTGGCACAGCATGGTCTGCACCTAAGGTCTGCCAGCCTAGGACAGAAGTCTTCTGGTGAGAGTCTTTACCCAGGCTTTATTTTCAATACAAGCAGAAAGCTGACAACAGTTCACCTCCATTAACACACTTACACTTCAGACAAATGGGGTGGGGAAAGAAATAAAAAATCCTCACTTTTTCACGGTGAGCAGCAGTATGGATGCCAAACACTAGGGTTTTTTTTCTGAGGAGGTTTGGAGACCACTACCCCAGAAGGACAGACAGTTAGAGCCCTTGGGGTACCTCCCAGCCTCAGAGTGTGCCCCCGCAGCCTATGGCCCTGTTTGGCAGGGCAGGGAACAACAGGCTGCTACACAACTCTGAAGCAGCCAAAAAGGTCTCTGTTAAGTGAAGCAGCAGTAGGAAAACATTTTGGGCAGATAAAAGGAAACAGACAGTGGTGCCAAGGCACCAGGTAATTTGGGATCAAGCTGGCAGGAGCGAGAGGAAGGAAGCTGTGTCTGTGCACAGCTCGCAGATGTTCCAGCTCTGCAGTCCTGCTGCCTCCCTTCATCTGGGCTACTGCATCTCTCCATGAAAGCAGAGAGCCTACTTCTCCCAAACTCATCCCTTAAAAACATACCAAAGCCACCCTGGATTTCCTCTATCAAAGAAAGCCTCAAAGCAAGTAAATGGCAAACCAGTAGTAAAAGCTGAGAAAATGGGAAGAAAACAACTAGTGGGAGAAGCAAGGGCTTTGCTCAGCATCCAAGTGATTTGTGGGGTCAGCTGGATGCATTGTTCATCCTCCCTGAACTGAGTGTCCTGCAACAAGCTGGAGTGACAGACCCTTCACGTGCAAGCCAAGCAGAAGGAGAGGCTATTGCTTCATGCTGCTCTACTCTCTGCTACCAGCCCAGCCACACACACAAATATTTCATTTTGGGGCTGAGAATAAAACACAGCCACTGCTGCCAGCACAGCTTACATATACAACCATGGATATACTTCTTCTCGTGTTAAACACCTGTCAGTGGAATTTTCTGAAACCTTGTATTTTCAAGAGGCCTCCTCATATGTGTTATCTGGTGCAAAATTGCTACTCTTAAAAAAATTAAAAATAAGCATGGTAGGTGTTTTTAAGAGGGTCATGAAGAAGTTCGAGAATCTTTCACTACCTCAGGACTTTAACCACGCTTCTTTTTCAACTGCTTTTCTTCTATGGATTTTACACTTTCCTCCAGATTGATATAAAATGTAAGAATACAGGGGAATTGGATCCTATGGGTGAAGCCAGGCTTTTTGAAAGCCCTGATTGCTGCCCAAGTGTGACTGTCAGAGCTGACATGTTTCTCTAGCTTTGCATAGCCCTTCATAGTGTAAGAAATGAACATAAATTCCCTGTTTCATGGGGACCTTAATCTTGAGCTTTACATCTAAATTATGCCAGAGGCATATTATAGGATTACATTCTCCTGTCAGCTAAACCAGTATAAATCTGGAGTAATTCCATGATCTGAAGATCCACTGCTAATTAACTAAATCCCCCCCAAACCCAAGGAAATTAATACAACCAAACAATATTAAAAATAAAGTATCTATTTCTCAGTTATCTCAAGGCTCACTTCACCATTTCTCTCATGTGTTGCTGTAGGAATATTCTGGGCAAAGCCAAAAAACCCAAAAAAACCCAATCCTGGGTCAGGAACTTCTAATTCCTGCTCTCATGGCTGTAAAACAGTGCTAATGACTGCTGCTTTTCTCTCCAAATATTACTGTAATTGAGTTTGCTTGTTCTTTTTTAATTAAAAAAATAATTGACTTTTTAATTAAATAAACAAACAAACCCTAATCTTATCAGCTTTCCGTAGGAATCTGATGTCTTTGAGATACTGATGTTCTCTTTGGTCCTGTTGAAGCATCTTACCTATGAAGCTGCAGCCAGTACAGTTATTTTTCTTTTTAAAGCTTGTCACCAGCTGAAACCTTTCTGCTTTGGTGGGAGCAGCTGGAGCATGTACTTATCTACAAAGCCAGGTAATTAGGTGGCAGCTTTTCTTCACTGTTTTAGAAATTCAGCTGTTAGGCTATTCTTTCAGCTGAAGACAAAAGCAGCAAATAGAAGGAAAAAAAAATTTCTATTGCACTAAGAATGAAAAGATCATAACCTTTCCAAACAAGTGTACTTTCCCTGGCTCAGCCCTTAACTGCAAGGGCTTTCAGAGTGAACTGGCAAAGCCTGTGCGTGCTATTAAGCACGTGTAAGAGGGAGATGTGCTTGTGTGCCATGAGAAATTATTGCCACTAGGACATAACCAGGAGTGTAAGCACAGGTTCCAGACAGGCCAAAACCCTTGTGATGTTTTTCTGTGACTATGCTGGGCTTATTATTAAAATTCCTCTATTGACAGTGATCACTAGAGGAATATGATAAAGTATTTGATTGAGAGGAAGCCCAAGTATGATGTACTTACCTGATTTACTACCAGACAGCTGAAGAGTGCCATTATCAATACCTTGAATATGAACTTGAAAGAGCAACCTTTTCCCAATTAATTATTTTATATTGGGTTATAAATCCTGCCTTTCCATTCTCTCCATTTTTAAAAAATATGGTTGGTCATTAAAGCATATATTTCTGTTCAGTGACTCTAATTTTATTCTGTTTTATCTATTTTTTTTTTCCTAAGAAATTTCAATATTCTGGTTCTATATAAGACTTTTCCCTTAGTCAGGAATATAGTCTGTAATAACAGCAGTCAAGGCAGTTCATTCTGACAAATGCATGTCAGAAAAGGACTGCTGTGACTTTGAAATATTGAAAGTGACTGATAACATAATATGTGAAGCAGAATAAATGCATAGAAATGGAAGTTTTAGCTGAGCAGTCAAAGTATGAACAAAATATAGTGTCAGAGCTCTGCCCTGAAAGATCTCTGTGCAGGTGGTTACAATGGCAAATTACTAAATGCACTTTGCAAAAGTGTTTTATGAATAAAACTGCAAACACCGTTTTTCCTTGGCAATATCATCATTTCTGTCTGCTTGCACACCATGTTTAAGTGGAAAACTTGGGTCTGGAAAGGAATTTGGTTTTTAGGACAGTCATCAAACTACAATGGCTGGGATCAGGGCTCTGCTTTACTTTGGGCTAACCTAACACAACTGTGACTAAAGCAGAATATAAACCACATTGTTGCACACTGTGCAAACAAGAGTCTCCCACATTATCCAGCTGGTTCATGTCAGCAAATGCTTCCATCAGTTTTGACCCTTCAAAGCCTCTCTGCCACCACCAAGCCTATTTTTGGGATTTGGACAGAGATCTTTTCAATTTCATGATAGCTCATCACCAGAACATGTTCTCCTCAAGACTGCAGGGCAGTCAGACAGAAAAGGCTTCCCCACCCCATCTTCATCTTCAAACTATTCCAAACCTCTCTATCCAGTGCACTCTGACATATTGGTGACCCTGTTGGGCAAACTGTCTGGCTTCTCCTCCCAGTTTCCTCATTATTTCCTTGGGGAGCAGCCTAGAGCAAACTACCCCATGGGATTGCTCCAAGAAACAGCAGGAGACTTCTCTGGACAGTTTTAAAACGACTGCTCACTTTGCTAATTGCCTGGCAACAAAGGCTTCATTTCCTGGCCTTCCAAGAATCTCTGAGGAGCGCTCAGCTCCTTCTCATCCTCATCGCCTTTCCTGTCACTCCCTCTGTTCCTGCAACAAGCTTTCTTCTTCCTCATATCCTATTTTAGCAAGGGAAGACAACTCTGCTAGGAAACCTGCTACCACTCTTCCTTGGCTCTACATTCTGAAGACTTTCCAGGTGCTCTTTTTCCTTTTTCCTACCCCTGAACTTGGCTGAAGTCATTAACCAAGGTTAGCACCTTCTTTGCCCACTGATGATTCAAGAACAGGTGACAAATAGCAGATTGCGATTTTACAGCAGGACAAATCTCTGCATGCTGAGGTAGCCTCTGTTGCAGCAGTTCTACTGGTGGAAGCAAAACTCTTAGCTCAGATATGGATAAATTCTTCCAGCTGTCATTCCATCAAGTTCACTTCAGCTTTGAAAACAAACTTGATTTTCAGGCCTTTTATTTTTATCTGGAAAACAGGACTAGCTGAAAACCAGCTTTATGGTCCAGCTAAAGGTTAATTGCTTTTTAAGGCAACAAAATGGGTTAGCAAAGATCTATTACTTTTTGATCTTTTGATACTCTTCATCATTTTAAGTGAAATAGGTTGACCAGTGTTTTGAGAGCTGAGGCCAAGAGCCTGTTCTTTAGTGATGGTGTGAGGTAGGTGGGCTAAACCCTTACTTGAGGTTTTATTCAAGGTTTATGAGGTTTTCTTTATAACCCTTACTTGAGGTTCTATCATCAAGGCAGCTGCATGACTGGATCCTTCCTACTTCCAGGGAAAGCTTTGCACTCGTTTTCCACTGTGCTTTAAAGGCAATGCTGGTGCTCAGCTGAGCCAGAGTGAGCAGCTACACCTGCTCCTCTCAAGACTGATGCACACATTAGAGAAGGCAGCCAGAAAAGAAAAAACTGTACTACAAGACAGTGTGCACTGATGGTAAACCTAATCTCTGCTTCAGGAATTCATAAAAGGCAAGTTCTTGGAGGGAATCCAATCACCGAGACATCTTTAAGCTTTACTGTCATCAGATTTATAACCAAGCAGTTTCAAATTCTGCAGCCATGCACTTACTCACTCCATAAAACTTTAAAACACATGAACAACTCAGCTTACAATAAATGTCGCTTCCATATCGTTGGATGAGCAACACTGCTTCTACTGGCTGTACTGCACACCTCACTGGGTACTATCTGGCCATTTTACTCACCAAGTCTGAGGTGCCTAAGGCTAGAGAAGTAGATAGAAAGCAATAAGAAACAGCTTGCAAAGGGCTCTCTACTGGTAATTTAACACATCACTATTAGACTGTTTTCTTTGGGGTGGTTCACGGGTAATGACAGGGAATTAATATGCAAAAGCATACCCTTACCTGGCTTGCCTTTGTGAAACTTTGAATGCAAGGCTCTTTCTGAAAGTGATCATTGATTAGGAAAAAGGATGAGGCTGTCTTTTTCATAGTACCTTTTTTTTCCCAACATGCAGCAATGTTGGAAAGTTTTCCTTCATCACAGCACTGCTTGGATGCCTTTCTGTGGTGAAGCAGGCAGGCAGCTCTCTGTTGCTCATAGCTCTATACTGTGTCAAACTGCAAGATCTAATGCCTTTCCTTATGATTTTCTTTCTCATGCTTCTTCTCAGTGCTGCTCGTGATTCCTTAACTTAGGCCATCAATTAATGTTACAGTATACTTTAAAAGCCCTAATCTGCTCACTGCCTTTATATGTTTTGATTGAGTAATTTTTCCACTATGTGTATGCAATAAATTCCAGATCTGCTGCAGAATCCTTTAACTTATATCATCAGGTAAGATCATGGGAGATTAAGGAGTTGCTAAAGTCTGTGTTTCTATGGGCGTCTCCATCCTTTTCAGTCATGAATTTGCAGTGAGACCTGCAAGCACCAGGTGCACACCATCAGGAATCAATAAAGCCATTTCTCCTGTTCTCACAATGTGATGTGTGCAGTTTCTCTGCAGTCCAACAGGCAGCAGTCCCCGTGAGCAAGTGAGATGGGGACGGGTAATAAAGCCAGGAAACACTTCTGATGGCAGTGCAGGATTCTTCAGAACCTGGAGCTCTGCATTAGGCAGGGAGTTGAAGAGGATGCAAAGGGATAGTGTCAGACCATCTGGCCCTTGGGCAAAGCTATTAGCAATGTGCTTGGACAGGACTGCAGGGCACTGTAAGCCTGGATCAGATGCTCGTGGGCTTGACAGAAAAAAGAAGAGAAAATAGCAGAGGGACGAAAACTTTCTTTTAAGGCTTTTTTTGTGAAGTAATGGATGCTATTTTAAAAAAATCAGAATGAAGCTACATATTTTCTTATAATCTATTTGAAGTTACAGGTCTTCAGCCCGGATCAAGATGTGCAGTGTGAGCACTCTGCAGCCCCAGCAGGGCAGGCAGCTGGCTGAGCAGTGCTTCCTCAAGGTGAGTTTCCTGGCACAAAGGGCAACTGCAGTTTGTCTTGGAGGACTTGGGCCAGCAAAAAGGAAGATGGATGTGTTTTGAGACCTAGGGCCTGGTGCAATTCCCAGGTGCAAGCCTCGTGTAGATATCAAAATACAGGATAAACTGGTTACTTTGGCTGGTCAGAAAATATTACCTTGGGTGTGGTTAAATATTTTATTTAGTATCCTGCTTATCTGAAAAATTAACTTATTACTATGTGCTACTCTGAAGTTAAGGTTTTTATTAACAATGACTACATCTGAATAAATTAAGACTGGATTCTCATGTCAGATTGCTCAGAAACCTGGAATTAATTTTGAGGTTTTTTCCTCTCATTGAATTGAATGTAATTTCAATTATATGGACTTGTGACATGAGGTAAGAGCAGATTCTCAAAATTAAACTCTTTAAATTAAATTCAGAAGTTTGAAGTAAAAGTTCTCCCAATTTGCAGAGTTTCTTAATTTTCTGGAATTATCAGGGAAAAAAAAAGTGCTTTGGGTGGATTTAGTTAGATTTTATTAGTTTGTCCACTATATGGTTCAGAATGTTATATATACAGCTCAGAATAGGATTTAAATTCTTAACAAACTACCGAGACAAAGAAAAGTTGATCTCTTACTAAGGCATCCACTATTCTGCAGATGATCACTGTATTTAATAAAGAAAAATCCAATTACCTTATTATTGTTAGTTGTCTAACTAACAGGGTTAGGATATAAGCCAGAACTCTTATTTTCTATATAGCTGGTAAAAGATAAGTCAGAGAATAAGTGACACTTTCTTGGGCTTTCATTAAAGGAATATTAAAAAAAAAAAAAAAAAAAAAAAAAAAAAAAAAGAG
>VWZN01005446.1:71851-129491 GCA_013396955.1 Regulus satrapa | reverse complement strand
AAAAAAAAAAGGAGGATCTTTTCTAAGAAAGGGGTCCCAAGGGCATAGTCCCAAGGGCAGAGAAAAAGAAATCAAGGCAGTTAGGAATAAAGTAACTTTCCTTGCACTGGACCCTTTGGACATAAGTGACCTCTAAGACACAGAATGAAAATTTAAGGAGAGAGAATTAATGGTGAGGAGACAGGAAGAACACATATTTATGGCTCAGGGCAGGAACTTTATAAGACTCAGGATTTTGCTGATGAGATGTTAAAAGGACAGGAGAATACCCATACCATTTATTTAAAGCAGCTGGCTAATGATTTGCCAAGGGGCAGTCTGAGATGCCATATGAATGCTCTCTCCTTTCCCTCCGAAGTTTTGGATTTCTGAAAGTGCACCACTTGCTGCTAGGGAGGTGTCTTTGGGCTTGCCATGTGGGAATCATTGGAAATATCCATTCCCCCCCCTTTCCCTGAGGACAAAAAGATGTGATTGACTTCTCTAGCACAAATTCTCACTGACTTTTTGTCAATAATGTCAAATTCAGACTGGGGTTTCTGCAGAAGTTATATGGTAGTTGTACCTTCCACACATTTTGCTCTCACATACCCCCTCCCCACAGACAAGCACCAGGAATTACGGAAGTGCTGCTGCTCCTCTTGGCACACAGATAACTTTAGGTGTATCTGTGAGCTTGTGCTTGGCTGGGGCAATTGTGGAAACACAGCTGATGAACAAGAAAGAGTCCCACACTGTGGGCTCCAAAGGCAAGCTTGCCTTTTGTTTTTTATTCTTCTTATTGTCACTGTTTCCTTTTACCTAAAGGGACAGAAAAAACCATGGATGCTCTTTGGAATATGAGGGGTGCAGAACAACTATGGCTTTATTTTTCAGTGGTTTTGGGTGTTGACAGGTTCCAGCTACTTAAGCAAAAAGCTGTCTGCTGGCCTCTACTGGGCATGGAATTAGTGCTTCCTGTCCCTTTGCCTGCAGCGTGCTCTGCAGCCAGGACTGTAGCGCAGGAGAAGAGAGCGAAACAGCAGAGAAAGTGGGGACATGAACGGGATTGCAGCACTTTGCTGCCACCCGTCTTTGACCCCCACCAAAAGCCAGCCACCAGTACAGAGCCTGAGCCATTGCTGCAGCACTGCAGGAAGCACAGGCATCCTATGAAACACTCTGAAAAGCGGCTGCAATTAGATTTATACCTCCTAGGGGTGCAATGGAAGTTTTAAAGTTTAATGCTGAAAAGAATTCTTAACAAGTGTCAAATTTAGTGTCACGACACAGATCCTCACGGACCAAAAGACACATCCTTTTCAAGCTCTCCTAGGAAGTTTGGAAGTTCCTATTATTACAGCCCCTGTCATTACCTTGAAAGAAAAATACATAGAGAGGGAAAAATGGCATGCTGCCTGGAGGCTGCTGGTGCTCAGAAGGTTAAATCTTAGTGGCAAAGGAAAGAGGACAGCAATCTACCCGGCTGCCTAGTGGCACGGCCAGCTGTGTTTGTTAACATGTTCAACATGGATGAAGTCATCAGGATGGCTACGACAGGTCCGTCTTTTATATATTACCTAGTTTATTTTCTATATTATTTGTGTAACAGACACATATCTATTTTCAGGATAGATCCAAAGCATCTGTTTTCAGAGAAAGCATTAGGCAGGGCCTGGTCACAGACACTGTGTGGGACCCCAGCTGGCTGCTTTGCCATCCCCATGCAGCAAAAAGCCAATCTCATACCACAGTCAGGCCATTCACTGCTGCTCATGTCTTTGTTTNTTTTTTGCATCTGAAGAAGCAGGGTCTCAAAGACCCTTTTTTAATACTGCTTCCTGTTGGTAAACTTTACCACAGTGCTACCTTGGCTGCAGCTGACGCTGTGTAGCTTTAGAGAGAAGGAGCAAATGTTTACAGCTCTGTCTCTTTTCCTATTTCTCTGGGAATCACCTGAATGGTCAGAAAAGGTACGGAAAAGCTTTAAACGTGTGCCTGTGCTTCCTGTACAGAGAACAAAATCTCCTGTAAGCTTGCCAGACCTTTCACAGCTGCACCCTAGGGATTTAGCACTGTGCAGCTTATGGCTTTATATGAAATTTCTTGAAAGAGAAGGCCTGTATTTTCACATAAATATATTTATTTTGGGAAAGATCAAGAAGTGCCAATGTATTTTAAACCAGCTCCCTGCTGCATTAAAAATGTGAAATATTCATGTGAATATTTGCTAATCCTATACAATGAATCTATTCCTCTCTCTATTTAGCATGCAGGCTGCAGATGCTGAAGGTTGTTGAGCCTATTCATTAGGAAGAAATGTAAGGATGATGTATGAAAACTACAAGGATGTAAACTTAAAGAACAGTACAGAAGGGTATTATGAACAAAACTTGTAAGCCACCTTGTAGGCATGATTTCTCTTTTATATATTTGTTCTCATATGGTCTTTCACTGCTTTAAACTGAAAATTTATATTTATGGACATAATTAGAAATGCTATATAATATACTCTCATTATACAGAAATAAGAATATAAGCAGCACACACATTTTCAGAGTATATATCTCAGGCTCTCTAAATTATGCAGGAGGTAGTATCACTCCAAGCAAATTCCATTTTCTCTGTTCAGCCATTATTCTTGCTAAGGTAATGAGTTATTTTCTCACCAGTGATAAGTTATGCATATCCATCCAGATCCTCCTGTGACCCAGTATCTAAGAAATAATCCCTTTCTTCATCTACCTGAACTCTGACAACTTTAGCAGGAAACGAAAAATGAGTGCCTATGATCCCTGATTCCACCAGGGGACAACATATGACCTTGGGATTTCATTTAAATCTCCCGATGTCATGGATTCCCTAAGCATTAAGTGGAAATAGCATTTGCTTTCCTGAGAGATGCTAATATTTAAGTATTGCTTCAAAGATCCTCAGATAAAAATACCTATATATGTGCAAATTTTTATGCTTCCTTCTGCTTTCCTATAGCTCCAAGATATAATACACTGAAAAGCCCCAAATTTTCTTATGAAATGCAATTGTCCTTGGAAATGTCAGGCCTGCACAGACCAATGATCCAGGAGTTGCTGAAGGCAGTGTATCAGCAGAAGCTGTAACCCAGCCTCTCCATGTGCTGAATTTCTGCGACCACAAAGAAATTCTCTTACCAGAATCACCCATACCCACTTTCCCCCTATGCCAAGAGTCATACCCAGTACACAAACCCTGTCACAAGCAGTCTCTGAAGGCACTTTGGATGCATCCACTTTGACTTGCAGAGCAGCAGCGGTGGGCACCAAGAATGCGGGCATGAGCTGTGCTACCTCACTTGGTGCTTTCACTGTGTTTACTAACAGACACTGGCTGTGAAATTCCCTCATGTCTTCCAAGTTTTATATTCAAGCTTACAAGGATAAAGCTGGGGAGAGGATTAATCAACACCTTGACAAGCACCAGAGAACTCTTAACAGGTGGAAGAATTTCTTTGAAAGATTACAGGAAGGAATTCTACTCCTTTGTTTGGCATAGAGACCCCAAACAGTAGAGTGCCAGAGATTTTGAGCAGAGCCAGCCTAGTTACAGCTGGAATATGAGAGTATTATAATATTTGGTAAATATTTTCTTCTAATACTCTTTGTAATATACAAAGCATATACATGTTTCATTAAAATTAATTTTTTGTTGATCCTGTAAAAAATTTTATTATGTTGCTGCTACATTAGCACAAAATTCAGCAATATCACTACCAAAGTGGAACAGATTCAAAGAATCCAAGTCTTCCTTGTTCATGTAGTAGGCGTGAGCAGTGTGGTTACTCTTCATCTGCACAGTGTTACTTACTGACTACTTTCTCCCCCACCACAGGCTTTGGACAAAGGCAAAGGCAACAGCCCAAATTAAGCATATTTCATATGTTTACCTGGCAGCCAGATAACAGAAATCCCATTGCAACAACTATAAAATTTTGATTCTGACACATAATACAAGCCAACAGAAAGCAGGTTAAGAGACCAGATTGAGAATGAAGAAAAGGATCAGGAGAGTAGATCATGTCTCCTCCTAAGTGCCAAACTGCAGGTATTACACTTTTTAAAAGTTCAGTAGCTTATTTTTTTCACATTTCACACACATCCTGATTTAGGAATCAATACTGGAGTGAAGCACAAATACTGCAAAGGCACAATACATACAATTAATTTAGTATTTCTGATCCTAATAAAAATGCAGTACCAGTAGCCTCCCTAGAGATGTCACTTTTGTAGCCCAAGATTGATTAGTATGGGGGTAAGCATCGATGCTTTTGGGTACTAATATGGGTCTTTTCACCAAAACATCAAATGTTATTGCTCATCCCCTTTAGTTTTCCCATCAGTTTCCAAATTCACTTTCTTTTTTTTAAGGAACAACTTCTGTAACAGGAAGGGTTGAATTATGCTGCCTCTCTATAACAAATGAAGCAACTCTTTCCTCATTTTCCTGCTAATGAAGTTGAGTTCATCTCATTAATGTTTTTCAAAAGAAACAAGAACAATTCAAATAAGAGCAACACAAAGTGGTTTTAATGCAGTTTCCAAAAAAGTGAGAAATTATCGGAGAAAATGAATATGTACGCAAGAAATGAAGTAAATTGCAAATACAAGATATTTTTCCTTTGCCAAAAATTAAATTAAAGGAAGGGTCCAGAGCTGAGAGAAACCTTCCCAGGAGAGTATCCGCTCCTCTACTCCAAAGGCTTACCTTTGTGAGAAGACGTCTCGGTAGGGGCTGCCGTGCTGCAGGGCGATCCCGTATCCTCTGTCCGCGACAGTGTTCCCCACCGTGTAGAAGGAGCACTCCGCATCGTTGATGGCCACGTACTCCAGCACCGCTGCGTCCCACACAAAGGCATAGTTCCCATATTTCACCTGCGGCAAACAGAGGAATAGCTCAGGCTACAGACCGCCAAGTCCGGAAGGAGGTGGGTGCACCTGGAAACGAGGCGGCTTCAGCCCCATTTCAGCACAGTCTGGTCTTTAAAGGAAGGGAAGTTGGGGTGCCCAAGTGCTGCCAGCACCAGAGGTGCCCAGACGCTGGTACTGTGATGGGCTTGGGCTTCTGAAGAAATGTGACCTGAAAACAACGTGCTATCAGTGACACAGTGCCGTGGAGGAAATATGGACTGTCCCTTTTCAGGGCCCTCCCCCAACACCAAATTCCACAGGAATTCCCCCACTGCCTTTCCTCTGACCTGTAAAAACAACCAGTTGGAGATAGGGTTGGTATTCCCATGGGGAGAAGCATGTCAGGGTAGGCATGGCTATCCAGAGGGAAGACCACCGCATAGGACGGTCCACATTTCAGTTGCGCTTCAAGTTGTGACAGACTTCACAAACACCCATTTATCTTATGGGTTCTGTGGGTAAGATGACACCAAGTAGATTTTTTGGGATTACTTTTCTCAGCATGAGCTATTTTCACATATCTTTAAAGAGTTCCACAGAACAAAATCATGTAAGCCATTTTAACTGTTTGACTACGATAAATCCAACCAGCTCATTACACCGAAAAAGCTTTTGAAGTAATATTTCCCCATCCATTCACATTTGAAACAAATACAGATATTAAAAATATTAAAATATATGTGATGTATACAAAATTTAAGCATTTATTCAGAAGCAAGCCTTTAAAAACAGAAGCTCAGTCTATACAGATCAATTAATAAATATAATGGTTTTCTTAAAAACCAGTATCTCTAGGTGCTCTACCAGACTCAGATCTTTTGCTGGTTTTCTGTTTCTTTGGTCTCTATGTCAGACCCAAAGAATCCCTCTGCTTTTTCTTTCTGCTGCCCGTCTACTTGGCTTCATTTAGTTTTTCCCCTGTGCTGTTATTAGGCAACTAAGCTGTAAAACTAGGCTGAATCCATTGGCTTTGTACATCTAATGGGAATAAATACATGACAGCTAAGTGAAAAGTAAACAAAATACAAAAAGGCCATGTGGGGCCAGGCAATCCAGAGAGAATTCAGAACCAAGTCAGCATATCAAAGTAAGCAATGTCAGTACATCATTTAGATTAGGCTTTGACAATGTAGATTATGTTTCTAAAGAGTGTTTACATATAAAAGTTACTGAAGCAAGCCACACCGTCTGCTTGCTCACAAGATGTAGTGCACAAGGAACGATTGCATTTGGGACACATTCCTTTTTACTGCAGGTCTGGCAAGGGAATATTTCCTATTTCCATCTGTAGGCATGGCAGCGGGAGGATTTGTGCAGATTTTGGAGCAGAAAGGGAGACATTATCTGTGGACTCCACAAGACTTTTAGGATAAAGAAAATTCTTTTCAAAGCACGCACACATGCACAAGTGCAGGACCAGGCCAGTTTTAATCTTTAGGCTCTGGAAATTGTCAAGAATGTTTTTTCTCTCCTCTCAGTAGAGGTTTGGGTCTATCTAAACAATCAGGGAATAAGGGATAGAAGTGAATTTGCAGTTAACAAATAATAAAGCTTGTATGCTTGTCCTATAGCTACTGCCACTCACAGAGCTCTTCGTAGCATGGGTTTTTCTGATCTTCCTGCAGGCACCACTTGAGTAGGAAATAGCATGACTGAGAAAAAAGCCCTTCCTAGGAGAATTTAACAGGATAATGACTCAGCCTGAAAAAGGATCATGATGTGCAGAGAACAATGGAGGGACACAAGAGACAAAAGCAGAGGATCAGAACTGGGCAAATGAATCCTGAAAAGGATCAGATGGACCTTCTGAACAAAAGAATTAAGGAAAAGTGGGGTTCAAAACCCAAGTAATTTTACATGTGGGACATAACCTTTGAGGTGATGGAAAGAGCAGAGTGTTACGTTTTGATACCCACTTTTCCTAACCCGCCTTTTGATCATCCTAGTGCATTGAATTCACCTAAGTGCTTGTAGGGAGACTTATCAGCTGCTCAGCTGGTCAGGAAAATTTCTCTTGATTTAGCTGCCTTCCTGTAAAACAACTCACAAAGAGAATATATAAAAGTGGTAAAAGCACTTACTGTCAATAATATCTGTGATGAAGTGTTATATATAAGATCGTCAGAACAGAGCTGATAATATCACAGTTCAGGTTCCCACAAAGATATTACTTTTCATAGATAAGATCACAGTGAGCCTCAGTTAAAGTGCATGGGGCACAAAAGAGATTGAAGAGCCAGAAAGGATCATTCCCATCATCTACCTTCAGCACATGATCGCTCCATGCATTAAAATACATAATTTTTAGCATTTTTGTTCTATTCACTTACAAATCTGAGGAATTCAAAACCATAGAGCAAACCTAAGTTGTAATTGCCGTGCCTGCAATCCCTCTCTTTAGAGAACTACATCTTGGTCTAACACCTTTCATTGCTATTCAGTGTATTTATTNCAGCTCTAAATGCCCACTCACACTTTGGGGCTGACACCTTTCAATTATTGATGGATCATTCTGTTACTTAGATGAGCTGGTTACAGGTGTCTTTAATCTCTCCTTGCAAATCTATCAGTTTGGCGTTCCCATCATCAGTGACACTACTTTTGAACTGTCTCCAATTCTTAATTTTTGTGCATGGCAAAAACACCTGCTTCACTAAGAGAGAATCAGTTATCTGCCAACTCTGGAGCAATACAGTATAGTATGGAGAATACTATAGAGTAATGTATGCAATGGAGAATAGTATGCTTTTAGCATACTCTTCTTCTGAGGATCAGGCTACACTCCTTGCCCAGGGATCTTTCATACAGCTCAAAACTGGTTTTAGCTTAAAGGACTAAGAATAATATTTTGCTAGAATATAGCATACCTGGAACACTGCTGATGTTTCACAGATTTGCACCTACACTATGGAAAGAGGAGGTTATGCTCTCTGTAAAAGGGAATTTCAGAACAAAATGTCAATTAAAAACTTTTATCCTTCTCTCTCTCCCACTTACTGTGAGAAATAGATATTTTGCAGCTCTTCAAGAGCTATGCAGAAGAATTCTACTTTGGGTCCCAAAATCAACAGTAAAAATTCCAGCTCATTATTATGGGAAAAAGTTAAGTAGCTTACATTCAGCCAATTATGTGAGATAAATGAAAGCAGAATCTCCTTGGGGAAAAATCGGATCCCTGCAACACATGTAATTTACTACTCAGAGAAGAACTGCATCCCTGATTCTACATTTCCTCATCATTATATTGGCCTTTTGTGTAGAGAGAACAGCATTTCAGGATGGCAGCAGATCTGGATGCGGGTCACACACAGAGCCCTGCATCACCAGGGAGGTGTTTGTAGGAGGGCAGCACATTATCATTCTGCAGCAGCCCCAGCTCTCCAGTCCATCGGGGCAAGGAAAACTGACACTTCACTCCCCTTCCCTGTGGCTTCTTGCCTGTCACAATGGCAGAGACTAAAGAGACTTTTTGAGTATCTGATATCTACTGTCACAGGGAAAAACAAAACAAAACAAACAACAACAAAACCAGGCAAAATTGAAACTTAGTTGTTCATCAGGGTATTTTGAACTCATACACTACATTGGTCATTAAGTGAAACTGGGAGGTGTGGTACCAAACAGAAATGCTTGACTTGACTTCATGGTCCTGTGAGCAATTCTGAAGGAGTTACTGTAAAAAGGATTGTTACACAGAACAGGAGTCATCAGCATATAGATGTTAAAACTATTTCTATAGGGCTGTTCTATTTCCATTTTCTATCACTGAACAGTTAAAAAAATTTTCTTTGCTGAAGCTCTGTCTGTAGATATTAGCTAAAATTTATCCTAGATGATTCCACCAAAACCCTGTTGAGTTATAAGAGGAAAACATTTAAAGCCATTACACTGTTGCATATGCACATATTTTATGCCAAGAGGGATGTGGATAGTATTTCTTGTTACAGCTAACTCGCTCATGCAGAATAAGTTGAATAATGTATTTGTGTACAACTCTGGCATTCAAAAGCACATTTCTAGGCCTAGCAAATGCTAAATTTCAGAAAAAAATATTTGAAAGTAAACACAAACCAATTGCTGCAATTTTTCATACTTGTATTCTTGGATAATATCTTTGCTGGATTTTGAATTCCTCTATAAAAGAAATACAAAGAATTCTCATGAAAGAAAAAGACCCCCTAAACCCACACAATATTGCAGGTTAAAAAGAATTGGCAGTTATTTTTCCTTCAGAACTCTTTTAAATATTTCATCGTACACAGAATTTGTTAACTGTTATAGAAACAATGGAACTCATAATGCCAGGGAATCTTAAATTTAAGCTGATTAAAATGATATGAATTTTCTAGAAGAAAATCTGAAAGTTAATAGATAAGGCTGAGGAAGCCCATTTTCTGAATACCCCGTGCCTACACCCCCGAAACACAGTGGTGGTGCTTTTACTACTCCTTTCTTTTATCAGTCAGGTGCCAACTGCTGAACATCTTCTCCTGCCTATGAAGTTGTCAGCTGTATTATTTGCTGTATTTTAGCCAAAAAACAGAAGCAGACTCCTCCACAGCATAGCAGCAGCAGCTCCAGCTCTGACCTAAACCCAGTCAAGGATGCTGATTAATTATCTGCTCCCTACAGCACTTTGAAGGTCCTGTTCTCCAAAATGTGCTATTCCACTGCAGTGACTACACAGTGGAAAAAACACCATCCAGTGCTGCTAGCTAGATCTCTGCTCATCAGTGTGGAGCTGACACTTTGGCATATATAAATACAGAAATCAAATTTTTGATACACTCTTGCCATGTTCAGTAAGTGTGCAGCAGCTACAGCCTGCAGAGGGCTTTGCTCCTCTCTACAAAACTGCCTTGCCAAGGCTGCTATTACACAAGGAATGAAGGAGAGGTGAGAAAATTGAATAAGCATTTGCAAATAGATGAGCGAGAGACGGTATAGGTAATGTGAATATTGTACTCCAAAATGGGGAAAAGATTAAATCTGAAGTGGAAGCTAAAATCTAGATTTTCAGATTGTCAAATGTTGGCAAACAGCTTGATGGCATTCACAAGAGAGGTTTTTTTTTCAGCAGATGGGAATGGAAACACTTATCATAATCCTTTTGCAAGAGGCCAATGAAGTTGCTGTTTATCAGACCGCAGCAGTAGTCGGACCTGCCTTCAGAGAAATGTTTATTTGCTAATTTGTTTTCCTCAGGTTTCAAGTCCTGGTTTTGTTCACAAAGGACGATAGCTGATTCCATTAGGATCCCAGTGAAATAAAACTTTACATTTCAGTTATGTTGAATAGACCCCACTGATTTACAAAAGTAAATATTCCCATACATCCAAAGTACTATTTTGGTGTTTCCTGCCCCACACTCTTGCAGGACAGCATGTGTGGCTGAGCTGCATAACTTAAGAGTGAAATGCAGTCACACAATCAGGGGATCTGAATCTGACACACAGCTCTCTGCAGTGCAAGAAAGGAGCTGAAGTCCCATGGTGATATTAGAGCACAGAATAAAAATTCATACATATGTGTATATATATATATATATACACACACACACACATATAAAACTCTATTCAGTCATCAAGGCAAACAGCTACTACTGCTACTACCACCACCATCTTTAATATGCAAAATTGCAGGGTCTATAGAAAGTTATTTAAATTCAAGGGCCACTATTTAAAAACCATTGTAATGTATTCTTTGTAGTTATTCAAATAGAAAAGCATGGAATAGTTTCTAAAAGCATCCTTAGGCCCAGGAGCAAACAGCAGCAGGAAAATGAAACACCTGGAAGCTTCAGGGAAGAAAGAAGAGGTTAGAAATCCCAGCCTCACCTCCTCTTCAGTATGAAATGTATCTTTCATTACACTGCCATATCAGCTTGAATGGCATGTCTGTTACACATAAAACTTAATCAGGAAAAGCATTAATTCCTCATATGCAACCTGCCATCAATGTCTTGAAAAAAGCCTCATGATTTCATGCTCACTTGTTTCACTGGGCACTGTTTTACTATAATTCATCCAGAATAAGAATTACTCAGGTATGAGAGCTCTGTAATGAGGGGGCACCACAGTGTCAGAATTTTCCCAGTGCTCAGTGCCTTCACATTTTACCTTTGTAATTAAAGGTATCTAGTAAGTTAACAAGAACGAAAACAGCAAGTGGAGCAAAACAGTGGAGGCCAATTGAAGGTACATTTCTGAGGGTGGTGGGAGAACAGAGCCAGCTGCTTCTTCAGGTGATCACAGCAAAGCACTAAAAAACCAGCAGGTCATACTGATGGCTGACATGCAGCTGAACCACAGATTTGCTACAGCAAACATTAATTTCAGATTGAAGAGACACAGGAGAAAAAAGAAACTTCAGCAAAGCAGGCCTGTGAAAGGTAAGGAAGCAATATCTGTTTTTTTATTATGCCAGCTTCTCACTTATTTTTGGACAAGTGCTGCAGACAGCAATGCATACTATTTCAAGAGCATCATATGACTAGTGAAGGTCATATACAGATATTATATGAAAGCACTTCAAAAAATTAGATCTGTGGTAACCAAGTGGTATGTCAATAATGAGGAAAATTTAAATCAATGTTGCTAAAGTGATTTCCCTCTTCTGATAAATTAATATTTTTGTGGCAGTTAATTCCCACTTAAAGAACATTTAAATGAGGAAATGTACATGGGTCATACTCTTCATTTGGGTAAAAAAATAATTTATGGATTAAAGTACCATGAAGAAGTTAAACAGAGGTTAAAACAAAAAAGCAGCGTCTCTCTTTATATTAAATCAATCCAGTCACTGAAGGGTTCTTGTCCCCTTCTTTAGAGTAGAAGCCTAACTACAATTCTTGGGCAGATTCCTTTTGAAAGACATGCTTACTGAATACCATCTGCAAGGAAAGGAAAATCATTAAAAGTCAAAAAACTACTCATCAGTTGAAAAAGAACTTTAACCACAAGAAAAATCTTTGCAAAACTGCAAGTGATACTGAAAAATTCTTCAGTAAAAACTCATTTGAAGTAATACTTTCATTTTAGAAACTTATTTTAAAGACACTGATTTATCATTCAGGTTTTTATATTCCTTGTACATGAGGTCTGACCACTTTCCTAGTGGTAATAGGATTCAAGATGTCCCACTACTCACACAAAAGAATTTAACTATCTTCTTTAGAACCATTGTATTCTTCTCTTTTTTGATAATCATCTCCTGCCCAGACATGGAGAGAGCCAGCTTGGTTGAGACACAGTATCTTGAAGCTTCAAAAGCAAAGCTTCCCAGCCCCTCTTTTTCCCCTCTCTGAAATTACTCTGCACAGCAGTTTTGCATGTTTCCCCTCATTCTGCTAACCTGCAGGAGCAGGAGGCACTAACTGCTGGCAACCTGCACAAGCTTGGGCTGGAGCGTGCAGGAACAGGTTTGCATCATGAAGCTCGAGGCTTCCACATCATTTTGCTTGCATACAGACTTTGGGTACCTCAAAAGCCTCCTCTTGCTCTGATAAACCTGCATGAAACCACTTCTCTTCTCTGGCAGTGAATCTTCCCCTAAGTGCAGCAGGTCATGTGGCCATGGAAAGAAGGAAACTGAGATTTGTGCCCACCCCTTCAGGTTTCTACCTGTCAGCAACACCTGGCATCCTCTCTCTGAGAGCTCAATAAAGGCTGCCATAGGATGTCTCTAGGCATTTCTTCTGGAAGACTGTAAGTTCAGGCTGCAGCACAGACTGGTTCTTAAATGGTACATACCATCCCTTGTCACTGGCCTGTCAGGTCTTTGGAGACCCCACTGCTGAATGCATTTTGATTCTTGCAAAGTCTTTTGAACCCACAGGAAAGGAAAACATTAAAGATTTGAGCTATGAAGGTTTTCGCTTTCCTTTGCAGTTTAGGACCCATGGAAGACATCAGGAACTACGGCAGGGAGAAGAAGACCCAATGCAGTCACATTTTTTACCCCGTTCAGGCTGCCTTCTCACTGTCACCATATAGACAGCTGAGAAGATGACACAACAGAACAATTTGTCTCATAAAGTCCCTGTAAGTCTTGAAGCTAGCAACAGTCTCTGCTGCCCTGCCTGCAGCCCATGCCTACAGTCACAAACTAGGAAGTCAAACCCCTCACACAAAACAGTGAATCCAAAGAGTGTTGCTAGAGTCACTGACAATGCACAGCCAAGGCTGCCAGGCAGAGCGAGGTCAAGTAAAGGAGAAGGCTCCCAAGTTCTGTACGTACAAATTTAAATAAAGATGTAAACAGTGTCCAGAAGGAGTTTCAAGCTCAGACAGCACCCAAAACAGTACAACAGCTCCCAAGCACTCTCCACAGCTATCTGGGGATTTAATGTTTACTGCTACTGTAATTTCTGGTGATAGCTGGGCTTTTGCATCTTTACAGAGTGAAATACTTACAGCCTTTTCCTTCAAACATACACAGAGAAGCTCATCTCTGGCCACAGGCATTTCCACTTATCCAGGGCTTATGTCAACCATTCATTTGGCACACCTTTGTAAATAGCAAATCAAGTGCAAATCACACACTTCCCTTATATTTGCTTCTAATTCATCCTGACCTGCCCACAGTATAGCTCAGGTACCAGAAATCAATTACAGGTGACAGAACTCAAAAACAGCTGCCAAATATCAACTGAAAATAAATAAATTACTAAAGAACAATCACTTGTGCTTGAGGAGTCATTCAGGACCAGTATTTTTCATTGAATATTTTTAATGCTTTCTTTCTCCTCAAACACAAATCAACAGAAATTCCTGTGTGGGACATTTGAAACAAGTTCAGAGATGTAATGTTATAAGTAGAACTTTTGCTTGTTAAAAGTGATAGACTGGACAGAATCTAGTTGTCTTCTATTCTGCACAAGGAATTCTAAGATTTTGAATTAAGGAAAAATATCACAAATTTTGGGACCAAAAGCAGAAAAAAAAACCCCAAACTGGAGAATATTTTATTCCAAAAAGTTGACTTCAATTTGAATTATTTTCCCTGAAATGGATTAATATTTCAAAATGAAAAAAAACCCCATTCTGATCAAAAAGAGGTCATAGTTGAATATGAAAATACCCTATGATGACAAGTTGACAATTTTAGTGCTTCTGAAGCTACAAAGTATTTTATAAAAAATATCTTCTTCCTTGCAGTTTCAATTTCAATTATGATTTTATTCCAATGAATAAATTCCTAATGATAATTCACTGTGGTTTACTTGATCCATGTTTTCAGACATGTTGCAAAAATCTAAATGTGTATCAATAGAAACAATAAGCAACGGTGTTTCCTGCTCTGTTTTTGATTTGCTGCAAGTATAATAAATCATGGAAACTTATGTCTCTTTATGTGTTGCCTGAGCCTGTCAGATTCAAATTTGGACAAAAGTATCATAAGCAAGGATAGTTCATTGGTAAGCATACATTACAATTAGTCACCCAGTCTTACTCATTTTCCTAATTTAAATTTGACGTGTATACCCCATGTATGCCCCATACTGAGCATTCAAATAGAATACAACTGGGTTAAAATCAACTACTCTTCTAGTCCTACAACATTAATAAAAGTGCCAACCAAGGTATTTTTGAGATGAGTGATGAGAAAAGTAGAGTTGAAGTACTTATGAAAGAGAAAACACTTTCATCATGAAGATACAATGTAATGAGAGCTTATTTGTCATTTTAAAATGAAGCTGCATTTCAGCTAGAATTAGGGACATCAATAGAGATTTTTTTTTTCTTGAACAGTGCACTTGCAAATCAGTTATTTGTGCATGCAGTTTGAACAGCATGTACACCAGCAAACATGTTACTTGAGTGAAGGAAATAATTTCATTAGCTAGCACCAAACTCTGGGAAAGGAAGTTGAAAACCACATGCAATAGCATAATAAAATAACGAACTCCATATTTTAGCACTTCATCCAATGTATAGCTGGTATCACTGAGCATCTGTGCAGGGCTTGAAAAAGGCCACCACCTTGTTAGGAAATCTACTCTCATCAGTGCTGTTTTATTTATTTCATGGACAAACAAGCTTGACTTTGTCTATGTAAAGAATGAATATCTAAATTGCCGTTGCTTGCTAGTTACATTTACATCACAACCTAACTTAAAAATAACTTCTCTTACAGGACTCTCCCATGAGAAGGACAATGTGTTGGATACATATATACTAAAGGCAAGGAAGAACTGCAGTTTTTCCTCTGGCTTTCAAAAAATTAGGTACTGCATTGAACAGGAACAGGTGAGCAGGCAGCACAGTGTCAAGGGTGGAGAAAGGCCTTAACTGACTGCCAAAGCAGAAGAATAATAATTTTCTTAGCCAGTTCTATATTGTTGGCATGTTCCTTTTTCCTTCAGCATGGATTTTTGAATGGAAAATGATGAACACAAATTTTTTCTTTACTTGTTAAGGGATACTAAAACATGCTACATAACTTTTGATGCACTGGTGGTAAGTGTTAGACCAAGTTTTCAGGAAAAGCAGCTGCATGCCTGCATCTGTAGATCTGCACCTGGCAGCTGTGCAGTGCTCTGGGTGCAGATACAGCTCATTTCTGTGTGCAGCCCTATTAAAACATTGTACAGCACACATGTGGACTCTTCTGAAAATATCATTCCTTCAGACACAAAGGGAAAACATAATTCTTACAAATCAACATCTAAGTCCAATATAGTATCATTCTTGCTAAATTGTTCATGTCAAATTTTAAGAAAAACTTTAACTTGCAAGATGTATGTAAGAAAGCAGAGTAAATAGAAGGCCAGGAAAATATATTCCCTTTATCTTATGGATGACATATCTGTGAAGAGCATATAATATTGTAGCTGAAGAAGATAAACCCACAATAATATTTTCTCTTGTATCTTTTAAAATTGCATTTGAGTTGCGTTTCCCCCCTCCTCCCCCTTTTGTCATATTTCAAATTATTTAGACCTGAATAATGCAAGCACAATGGGAATTTGAGTCCCAATACAGGCATCTATATTTGGCAGCTGGTTAATAACTGATACTCAGTTCAACAGGCTTGCTCTGTACCTACAAGGGGCACACACCTGAACTTAGGTCTAGCAATGTATGAGCTGAATGAATAAGATAAATCACAGAGTGTAAAAATATGACAACAGCATAATAAAATATTAAAGAAATCTAGCAATTGAGAATAACATGACAAAGGTGAGATCAAAAGCTTAAAATTTACACGAGATTGTCATAAGGTGTTAGAAATTCCTCATACCTTAACAATTTTATGGAGTAGCAATAACTAAAATAAATGGAAAGCTGTATAGAAGGTGTGCAATCTAAGTCCTGAAAGTTTATAGTGCAATCTGATGCAGTATCAGTGCTAAACTGAACCATATGAAAGTCTATGGGGACTGAAGAAATGCCACCAGACCTTAGACTACTATTAGGAAGAAATTACAAACAAACCTTCTGCACACTTCTGTGTTATTTGGTTGTGATTTTTCTTCCTTCAGCTAGGAACAGATCCAGATGTGATATAATGTTATGTTAAATAATTCTCGCTATCATGAGATTTCCCCTTTGCAACTCTGTTCACAAGGTTAGCAGCATCCAAGTCAGCTTCCAGTGGGTGGACAGAAATACAAACTGAGCTGCAGTCTAACACTCTGTTGTCTGATTGTTTTCAATGGATGCCAAATTTGAATTGAAGATTCTTCATGTTGGATGTAGGGAGAAATTAACTTTGAAGATATGAGAAAGGTTGTGGTAGAAAGACAGAGAAAACCTTTGATGGGATGTTTGAGGAAAGTGGAGAAGCCAGCTGAATAGAGTCTGAATTGGGCAATCCAAGATCTTGAAAAGCAGGACACTAGTTTGGGAAGAGAGAGGTAGAGCAAGAAACATAGCAAAATCCACAGATAAAACAAATTTATATGATCTTTAGCTACATGCTTGGCTGCTATTTCCACTCCACTAAACTTCATTTAAATTTTTCAGAATCACTGTAGTGTCTAAAAAGGTGGAGAGACTCTCAACACCATGCATGAGAAGATGTATTCATAAGTACAATTATCTAACTCAAGGTTGCTATTGGCACCTATCAAAAGACAAAATAATACCCTGAGTATTTTTCGCAACTTTCATAATTCACAAACATGCTATATGTAATGATATTAGCCAGGATTTTGATATGAGCTCTTTTGAATTACTTCTGGGTTTGCCTAGTTTGATTCTCTTCTGAAATCTCACATTTTTCTGCTGTCTTTTCTGTGCTCCATCTCCTGCTCACTTTGTTAGATCTGAAACGATTTAATGATCACTCTAACCAAGAATAAGATAATGTTTAAAGAAAACCAACTCCTTCATTTGGCTTTCAGCACAGCCATAGCATAATCAAAGGCATTCAGTTTAATAATAGCACAATTCGAAGGACTGGAAGCACTTTGCAAAAATTCATTAACAAACACTTACATTTTCCTTTCCTGAGGAAAACATTCCTGCTTTTGCTGTTGACACCTGCCCAATGTGCACCTACATTGTTGTGTGTTGCCTCCTGACTATGCTGTGAAACATATTTGCACTCCAAGAGATTCATACAACAATGTGAGCGTAAAGACATGACTTGGGAAAAATGTTAGCATTTGAGGCCAAAATTTTGATCCTGAAGATACTGCTGCTGATAACCACCTAATATTTTTCATGCTAAATTCTGTTTTTGAGCATGCAGTAGCTGAGGGCCTCCCCTCTATGAGAAATGAGTAGACTGGTGTCCTCTTTTGTATTTCTCAGTGAAAATTGAGGTTACAGGGTACTTGTGCCCATTGACAGGTCCAGTCCAACAGCTTTCAAGTGCATACTTGAATGTCACATAAACTATGACCATGCTCAGAACTCCTGCCAGGCGTGAAACAAAATGTAAAGGTTTTCAAAGTTGGGTTTGTCACATTTTTCTGACCACATGCAGTTTAGAAAGCAAGACCATGCCATTTCTCCATGCTGCAGCACACAAAGTATTTGTTTTGGTGTCTTCTAGAGGTAACAAATTCAGACCATTTTGGACCAAGTTATTTTGCAGTACCTTGGATCAATCACAAGACATGTCCTGGTCATCAGTATCTTATAAAAGTGAGTATTAAAGAACTGCATCCAGGACTGAATGGAAGATGGAAGAGAAATTTAGAGGTTCCCTGGGAATTTTTATTAGAGAGAGTCAGGGACAAGACTCACTAATGGGAAGGTGCCATTTGTTTACTTACAGGATGAGAATTCTTGCTAGAAAAGTAATTCATCTTAGTTTTGACTGGGATGGTCAATTTCCTTTATACTAGCTAATATGGGCTATGTTTTTGATTTGTGCTGCAAACAGTGTCAATATCACAGAAATAATTTCCTTACCACATTATTTAATTTTCTGCCCCTCCCACCACCCCACTGGGGAGGAGGCTGGGGGTGTACGAGGAGCTGGGAGGGGGCACAGTTGGTACAGCTGGACATCCCAAGGACATCCCACACTGTGTGACCTCATGCTGGGCATACAGAGCCGGGGAAAGAAAGGGGAAGGGGGAACATGCAGAGTGACGGCATTTGTCTTCCCAAGTACCTATTACACGTGAGCCCTGCTTTCCTGGGGATGGCTTAACACCTGCCTGACCGTGGGAAGTGGTGAACAGATTCTTTGCTTTGCTTTGATTGCTTGTTCGGCTTTCCCTTTATTTATTCAACTGTCTTTATCTCAAGCCGGTGAGTTTTCTCACTTTTACTCTGCTGGTCCTCTCCCCCATCCTGAAATTAGAGGAAATGGCAGAGTGGCTGTGTGGGGCTGGGATTAAACCATGGCTGCATTACAAGGAAATCCTGCTCTGAGGTCAGAGAGATAAAACAACATAATCTTCTACCCGTTGATTGATGCTATGACCAGAACCTTTACAGACTTTTATAATACAGCTGCTTATCTACTGGCTTTTTCATTACAGATGCATTGTGTTTTCCACCCATCTTGATACAGCCCTGGGATTGATATCTCTCCCTCTCTCACATTCAGCGGGGAATGGGCTCTGTTTTATTTGATTAAATAGCCCTTCTGCAAACAGCCATAAACACTAATCAGACCCCATGCAGCAGGAAAGCTTCAGAGATGTGAATAGTAAACAACCCTCTCCTGCCATTGTAATTCGGGAAGGGAGTTGTGCAGCCTATCTAGAGCAGTTATTTCATGCAAAAGAATAGAAGAATGATATGTGATTACAGCCTGGTTAAAATGCTTCTTGAAATACTCGCCACACACTTTAATCCTCTCCTCCCATAGCTTGGCTCTTGAAAAGAAACTCAATTATTGTAGTCACATTTTCAAACTGGACAACTCTGCCACCTAATTCAAATGCAAGGAGACATAAACTGCTTGATGGCAATTTAACTAAAGAGAGTAAATGGTGGAAAAAAACCAATTATAGCTACTCCTCAGCCTAAGGAAACATTTTACTTATTTAACAGAATAAGTTTAGCTTTATTTTTAATTGACACATTTAAAAACCCACTTGCCTACCTGGCAACAAGGACAGAAAAGAAAAGCACCCCCAAGTGCCTCTACTCATATCATGACACCCAGACCATGGTACAGCCCTGACAACTTATGTAGAGGAGAATTTCTGCTTACTGTAATTACCCCTTTGAAGAAATATCCCCCTACATCCAAACCTCAAATTTTTTTAGCATGTTTTTGGCATGGTTTAATCCCACAGAAATTAATCATAGGTTCTGGCATGCCTCTGAGCAATTACTTTTGTATAACACTGTCCAGTTTGAACCACGTGATCTGCTTCAAACTTGTCCTCTTTCTCCTCTTGCTCTCCTTAAACACAAGATAATTTTTTTTCCCTAACACTGTGAATAAATGAACAGGTTGAATTGATTGAAATAAATCAATAAAATTATATATTCCAACAAAATGCAATTTTATTTGAATATTTCCCTATATATATATATGGAAATGACCGTCAAAAAGCAGCAGGCAGCAGAAGTGTGCTCAGTCTCATCTCCCCCATTAGACTTGTTTCCAGATTAAATATTAGAGCTCTCTCTGGCTGCAAAACTTCTATGTGTAATCAAATGCACGCTGGTATTTAGAAGCACAGACCCAGAGTTTGTAAAACAACCACCATTTTGGAGATGCATAGGGTTCCTCTTTTGTATTTGAAAAATTACACCTTTTTTGTTGTTTTATTTCTCTTGATGGTATCTTAAGCTCTCTTGTTTTGACACTAGGATAACTTTACAGGCAATCATCTGTTTTAATTATATCTTTTGGTACTTGGAGGCTTGATACTTATACAGGTTAGAGACTAGAAAGGTTGATTTTCCCAAGTATTCTTCTCGTGCTTTTTAGTTTGCAATTTAACTTTCCTGTGCCATTCCTATTACTTCACTAGCATGTCATTGCCTACCAATATGTTTATTAATGTATTGACTATTCATGGATGATAATGAAAAAAATTGCTGTTGAAACAGATGCAGGCTGTTCTCATCTATGCACTTTTTCTTTGCTATGACTTCCAGCTGTAAGAATATTAGAAGGAAAAAATCATAATTATTTCCTGAAGAACTATTAAGTGTCATACAGTGAAGACTTCCTACATATCTACTCACTGCAATTGCAGTTGCTGGTCTCCAGAAAAGACATTTTATTTGTTTAACAAGTAAAAAGTCGTTGAACGGGAATTACCTAAAGCTATCAGAACTGCTTAATGAATGATTGATATAGCAGCTCCAAAAACATGAGACGAGATGCCTCTGTTACCTTTTGTGCTTCTATCATGATTTGAGACTTGCAGCCTCACAAAGTCATGCTTTAAGGCTGGAAAATAGAGGATGTATAAAATGCGCTCCTTCTCATTATTTCTATTAATCTCTCTTTCCTGTTGCATATACCCTTTAAACAATTTGACATTCAATCCCACCGTTAGCATTTGTTAATGCATCACAAAGTATTTGGATATTATTAAAATATGTTAATACACAAAAATGATAGCTGGAAACATTTAAACAATAAAGTGAATATGCTACTCAAGTGCTGTGCCTGGAGCAAGAGTGTGCTCTCCTGCCTCCATCTATTGATCAAGAGACAGAGGCTGCATTTCCCTGTCTGTGTGTGATACATCCCCAGAGCAGCCCACTGTACTACCAGCCTGGAACTGGGCTTCAAAGGGACAGTGGGAGTTTGGGAATGCTTCATCTGACTGCAGATGGAAATTGTTGCACAGATCAACAGTGAAACACTGAGCCACTGATGGAGGTAACAAAGGGGATGTGTAACACTGGAAAGCGGTGAAGGGCAGAAAGAAGAAAGGAATTAGAGAGCTGGAAAAAAGTTGGAATAGCTGTTATCCAAATAGGAGGGACAGAGGGTCAAAAAGCAGAAAAATGAAAAAGTAAGAGGGAGGAAACAAAGTGAAGTGAGGATTCAGAAGGAAAAGAACAAGCAGAGGTTGCTGGGGCTGTGTAGGAATCTGTGTAGTCCCCAGACACTCTTGGGAGGGTTGCGTTATTAATCTTCATGAACCTAGAAATGTTACAGAACCTCTGCAGGAAAAGTAGTAAAGTTAATGGAGATAAAATGGAGAAATAAGAGCTTAGAGGACCAGAATAACAGATGCCGGACAACTTGAGTGTCCCCTGTAGCCAAACAAGAGTCCTCCAAATGCCAAACTACTCTTTTTTGTCACGCATTTGTTAGAGTTTTTCTTTCTTAGGATAACAAGAATGCAAAATGAGGTAGCAATTTTTGACAGACACTTTCCACTGATGCTTTTTAAAAAGGGATCTGAAACTAGATTTAGGCACAAAAAGAAATTGGGTAGTTGTTAAACTGCACAAATTCTAATCTTCTATCACCCTCCCATAGAAAAAAGTCTGCAAGAAGTCACCTGAAGAAGTAAAAGAATAACTTTAAGTAGGACATTTTACCTATCCCAAGCTTTTCTTCCCTACAGGTTGCACAGACATGGTATCTGATGTGACCAGACTAGGAAAACATGCTTGGGAGTTTGTAACTTCCATCAGGAGTCCCTTTGGTTTAATACTAAGCAATGTATGTGGGAAAGCAAGGAAACGTGCTACTCAAAAATCCAAAGAAGGGAATATCCCTCCACAAGGGATACAGGAGGAGGTTCACTGCACTGAGGCACCTTAGCACAGCTTGCTCCTCCCTCATCATATAGTTTTTGGTCATTTAAAGCTATTGGTCATAACTTTTTTGCCGAGGCAATGCCATAGATTAAAGAGCTTGAGAAGGTGGCATATAAAATTTTAGCAACAACATTAGAGGTAGATTTCTGGCTTGGAAAATGTTACAAGCATTTATAATCTAACAAAAGTTTCCTTGCATTGCTTGTTCATTATATATATCCAGCAGATTTCCACTGTAAGATGTCACCCCAGAACCAATATCACTCAAGCAGAACAGAACCCAAATAACACCTGAGACCTTACAACACTGACCCTTCAGTATCTTTCTGCCCCAAAGATTCTGCATCTCCCAAACCCCTCCTGACTCCTGCAGCAGATAAAGTTTCATTTTAATTGAGAGAGTAACATGCAGCAGAACTTCCATTTTGCTACAAATACATTTGTGAAGACTTCTCCAGTCTCATTCTCTTTAATAAATTCTGTATGTTTCTCAGGAGATGGTTTGTAAAAGCGCCCAGGAGAGCTTTTTCTCTTTCAGACCTCTCCCATGATAATGCATAATAAATGCACTGATCACTTATTAAATACTCACAAACCTTTTATAGAGTATGACAAGAGCATTCCTCTGTTAGATGGAAATATACACAAGCTAAGCTATTCATTTGTAGAGGTGGGCTCAGCATCCTTTCCGGTTTCGAATAGGTGCCTCCCTAACAGAGTGTGACCAGCTCAGAAAAACCAGGCAACAAATAATACTAGCAAATAAATTTCCAGTGAGCATTATACTGACATGCTCATGCTCAGCTTTTACAACCACTGACTGAAAATGCACCCTTTTTCTTAAATTATTTCCTAATTGTCAGTTTTCTTACTCCCTGATACCTTCAAAAATATTTGATCCTGTAAAAATCCCAGCTTCAGGAAAGAACTCAGAATTTCTACAATTAATCACCTGCCAGTGCAAACGAAAGAGGCATTCATTCTGCTTAGTAATTCAGAAATTTAAATTCTGCCAAATATAATTGGGTTGGGATTACAGTATTCAGATGTGATAGGGTCATGGAAACAAATGGGGATACATACCAGTCTGGCAGAAATTCCCAGAGTCCTCAGCACCAGAAAAAGGCACTTAAAGATACAAAGTCCTCACAGAGGAAGCCACAAGCAGTTACTCCACTTGTGGTGGTTGAGATATACTCACCATCAGAGTGTAGTGTTCCCACCTTCCCTACCTATCAGACACAGCCAACTCTCTCCAGAAATAAAAACCCAATCAAAACCAAAAAAATCCACAAACGAACAAAAAACCCAACCCAACCCAAACCAAAAAACCCAACCCAATCCAAATCAAAACCCCAAAAAACCCCAGCCAAAAATAATACAGAAAACACAAACTCCTATTTGTTACCTCAAGAGCTGGTGACTGGGGGCTATTTCACACACATTTAGTTCTACTAATACACAAAAAGTTGTATTTTTTGTGTGTGCCTGAGGATTATTTTATCCAAATGGCTGGTAGAGCAGCCTGTAGCTGCTTCTACACTCCTACAGAGCTATGCTTCTGCCATCAGGACAGGGATGCACTCCAGACATTTTGCTCATGAGTCCATCTTGATTAGTCTTACATCAGAAAAGCATTAGTTCTACATTAAGAAAAATATCAGTGAAAAGTGAATCTCCACTCACAAAGGAGTAGGTTTTCCACTCTGGACTGTTCTGCCCCATGAGAAGATGACTACAGGGTTAGACACAGGCTGAGGTGTGAAGTACTGAGCTTTGCATTTGGTCATCAGGATAAAGGATGGGACCCACTCTTCCATCCCATGCTCACTCCTCAAAGAGCTGTCATCTATCCTTTCTCCAGCTGAAAAGTCTGGACTCAGCTCTCTATAAAATGCAATTCTACAGGACTGAAGCAAAATTAGTTCCTCAGAGTATATTTTGCTGTTTCTTATTTTTATTGCCATTTCTAGTCATGGAATATCATCTTAGTTTGGTAGGTAATGTACAAAATAAACCACCAAGAAAAATATGTTGCCATCTTAGGCACTCCTGACCACTCTCCAGAGAAGAAAATTGCCTGTCTACAATAGCAAAGAAAGAAACTTTGACACCTAAATTAGACACCTCAAGTTACACACGTAACTTATAACCATTGATAGATCAAGGTGAAGCAAGGTTTCAAGAGAGAATTATTTTTGAACAGAAAATGGCATATATCTGTGGGTAGAACCCTAAATAACAAAGTTTCCAGGCAAACAAGCATCTGAAAATAAGCAGAAAACTTCAATATTAGAAAACTGCCTTTGAGGTTAATGCAATGATGTTAATCAATGAGAGCATTCAAAAGAAATATATAGCTGGCTCCAATGAATCTGGAGAAATTGAGAAATAAAAAGGAGCAATTACCCAATAAAATCTTATCCCCCTCCCCCACCACCTTTTTTTAAAATTTTTTAATACTGTATCAGCCTGTTAAGAACTTTCAGTTCCCATGCTCATCTTTTGAAGTTAGGCTGTAGCTCTCCTCTGAGGATGAAGGTTGAAAGGTCAGGCACAAAGAGGCTGTTTTGTGAGAAATACTATTCATCTGATAGTGGTGGTGTTCATTAATTTAGCTTATTCTGGGGTACAGCAGTTCTTTGGTTTCCCCCAAATCCCATCTATGCCAGTATTTAGATGATTATTGTGTGCATTCCTCTCTCCTCTCTGATGTGGCAGCTGTAAAATAAACCAAAGGGAGGGAAAGACCATAAAGAAGCAACAAAACAGAGCTGCTCAGCTGATGGGTAGCGATCACAGCACACCAGAGACCAGGTTGTCAAGGTTTTTGTTAGTGTAATAACAAAGGGAAGCGTTAAGGAGTTTGAAGGAAAGACACGACTACTATCTTGAGGGAAAACATACCTTACAGAGGGGTCCTTAGAGAAAGCATAAAGATGCTTTGCTTGAAAAAGAAGTTGCACTGAAAGCTCACATAAATGATTTCCAATTCAGAAATGAGAAAGCTGCAGGGAGAGTCAGAATTCACCATGAAAGGCCTTGAAAGTGAAGGCAACTTCTTTTTTTTTTTTTTTTTTTTTTTTTTATAACCCAGGAGCATTTTCAATGGAAGCAAATGCAAAAAAGAATTCTTTATAGAGGCCCCAGAAAATAACAACGGAAACTACTGAAGTGACAGGCTGGAGGTCGTATGGGTAAATCATAGACATGGTACGGAAAGTAAATTGGCAAGACTTAACTAGACACACCAGCAACAGAAAGAAAATTTAAGATGATGAAGTCAGCTTCTGCAGACTTGAGGTTGAACTGACATGAACATAAGACATGAACAGACAGCACAATTTTGTTTCAGATGGAAGAAGCTCTGCTCAGTTCAAGAGAAGTGAAACTTCAAGTTGTCTCTGTGGAGCCAATTTGTTTGGACTTAAAGGACAGGGATAAGTTATAGATAGAAAAGACTATGGTCCTGGATGTAGGGTGACCCACAAAAATTTCAGGACAGCTCTGGAAATTTCCCAAAAAAAACTGAAGGATGAGAGAGAGCAAAGCAAAGACATTCTACCTGGCTTCTATATGGAAAGCAGAATGTCACAACAGGACAATGGTCAGTGACATCTGAGGTTGCTAAAGTGACTCGGGCCTACACAGATTGACCTTTGAACAGAAGTTGGGAGTAACTTGGGTGGCATTTCAGGGAGGGCAAAAAGGGTGAGGTATATTCAGTAGCATGCAAGATGAAACAGGAGAAGATGAAGTCAGAGAAGCCTTCCAGAAAGCTTTGGAGACGAAGGAATACAATAGTTGGCTTGCTTAGTTGCTGAATGAACATATGTCCATGCTGATCCATTTCTTGATATGTAGGCTAAATCAATTTTTTACTTACCTATACTTTTAAATAAAGCTTATCTCTGCAGAAAATAACTTTTACAGGTGTTCTACTCTAGATAAAACCTGTGAAAGTTCTCTAGAAATTCAAAGTTAGATCAGACTTTATTACATACTCAGAAGTGTTGGTGAGGGAGAGTAAGCCTTTTGTTAAACATAACTTGAAGACTGAGAAAATGTGGTGGTAGGAAAAGTTTTGCATTTAGTTTTTAAAGCTATGCACAAAATCTGCTTCATGCTCTGCTGACTGTCACAGACAGTTATTGTATTTCCCAAACAGACTGAGCTCCTGAGCTAACCCAGATAACTATTAGCCTTTTGCTAATGCTTGAAAGTAACTCACACTGTGTTTGTAGTCTTTCTGCTCAGGATTCTAATTTTTATAACTGCTCTAAAGGCTCATATATGGCAGCAAAGATACACAGAATTATAGAGGGGGAAAAAAAGGCCAACCAGGATAATACAAAGTAAGGGCAGTCAGTGCCTTTGGTACTGCAAGACACCTGTCAGCTCCAAATCATCATGGACTGTGCAGGAGACAGTAATTGCAAAATAGACAAACTGCACCTTCAGCTGTAGGACTGAACACATCAAAGTCTTAAGGGTACTTTTCAACCCTATTACTCATAGAGCAGACACAGAACATCTCATCTGAGCAAGAAGCATCAGCTCCAGAGACAGAGGGGAATCAGGGTGGCTGGGTTGATAATTAACTTTCTAACCAACAGCTGCACAGCACAGCTGATCCCCTAGTCATGAAATGAGATATTCTGGAGTACTGTCCCAGCATTTTTATATGCTCTCACCTCCTCTGCTTCCTATCCCTCTCTTAGCCACTGCCAAACTACTGAATCACTGTGCACATCCCCTATCCCAAAAGTCTGTCTTGGTTCTCTTTTGTTTTCAGTGTCTTTTTTACTGGGCCACTCCATGGTGTATGGTGTGACTACCATACATTAGCTACATTCTTGCAGTCAGTGAATCTTCCACAAGAATGGCTATTCCAATGGCAAATTTGTGAGTGTATCAGGATAATTAATTTAGGAGGGGTTTTGGCCAATCAAATAAGTCTTCATGATGTTGCTACTGCTGTAAACAAATTAAGCATATCCATGGTCAGTTATTAACAATTTGTCCTAGCACAGATTTGCAAATTGTTATTACCCCTTTCTTCTCCATACAAATAATGTTAGCAGAGCTTTGTTATGGTCTAGTCATAAATACTTTTACTATTGCAGTATTTTCAGGAGGGTAAAAGTGCCATCCACAGTGTCCAGGGAAAAGAAGTGGGCTCGCTTGCTTCCACTGGCATTGCAATTAGGATCACAAGAAAATCCAAATCTCAAGGCCAAATTCCTCTTGATACTGTGAGCAGGTCAAAAAAGAAGTACTATGAGCCTACAAGGAGTTTCTCTTAATGCACCATCCAGAAGCATTATTTCACCTGACAATAATTCACAAGTTTCCTAGCAGCTAAATATTCTGCAGATAGAGTTAAATAGACAGAAGAGGTTTCAAATGCATTCAGATTCTGGGAAAAGAATTTTTCACTCTGTACTACTGAGAAAAATGAAGATGCTGTAGGCTATGGTATCATGTTCAGAGGAACAAGGTGGGTAGGATAGGGCATTAGGCACTATTATACTCCAGGGAAGAAAGAGCAGACAGGGGCACAATAGAAGCGCTTCATTATATTTTAAATGGGAATAGTTCCAAGCATAGGAAAGCCTGTGGTGCTTGTAAAGGATTAAGCAGGGTAATGTGCTTTTTAAGAAGACATTAAGAGGTATGTAATGTGATATCTTTAAGCCTAAATGATTTTTCTTGGAGTTCTCAATGAATGTTTAAGCAGGCATGACTTGGGCCCTCTGTAAATCCTCTCTGAATAAATAACTTCCACAAAAATAGAGATTCCTAGGACAGAATGAGATGCATATTTCATAGCTTATGTAAAAAAGGAAAATCAATTTGAGACACATTAAACACTAAGGAATAATAAAGAAAAAGGGATGATAAAAGTTAATATTCTCCAGAATAAGCCAGGCTTATATAAAAATATAGCTACCTCCCCATCCATTTTGATTTGACAGCACAGGAAGACAAACAACTGAGTGCTTCCCTACCCTAAATTCAGACCTTCAACAGCTTTTTTTTTCTGCCTTTTGAGAAGGAAGGAGACAATAAGTGGAAGAAAATATCTAAAGTGCCCGTGCTTTCAGGCTGTCTCCTGTTTGAGGTATTTAAAACTGCTCTCTCTTCGGGGTAAATCTATCCAGCTGCTTTCTAGCTGGACCTGTGGTATTTATAGCTGTTCGCTATGGATGGAACAGGAACACACACAGTGATATGTATGCACCTGATTTATGGGAGGAACAGGACCAATAAATATCAAAACCTGAAAATTTACAATGGCATGATCTTCTCATCTTATTTCTCTTGTCTGCCCTGCCCTCCTGCCAGGAAAAGCAGCTCAAAGCAGCAGAATGGCTGATTTAAAGTGGGACTGTGCAATCACTGTCATTTGGCTGTATTGTATTTGCACTCACACAGGTGCCACTCCCCACAAAGACACTGGTACAGCAAGCAGCCAGTCCTGCTGAGTGAGAGGGGTGAGGTGCTGAGTGAATCAGTGGTTTGCCCCTCTTCTCTTCCCCCTGTTTATATATACATTAGCATTAGACTGCTACTTTCCTCACAATAAAATAGTGCCAGCTCAACTGGAGTTTTCAGAATGAAAGCAAGACAAAACTGAAGAACTTTCAGGATTTTACAAAAATATTTTGAGAAGTGTCTTCTGTGAAGGCTCCTTGCCAACCTCATTTAAGCTCTGAGGTGGTGCAGCAAGGGGTGCTGTTGAATGGGAGTGTCCACTGCATCCCTGCACACCTGTCTCCTGTGGTGGTCCCTCTGATGGCAATCCAATCCTGGTCATTACTCAGCTGAGTGGAAGTCCCTTTCCCTGTACCTGTTTGGATTACTCAGGAAGCCTCTGCTATCTTGCTTGGCACTCCAGGAAGGTTTGCTGAGCTCATGCTCTCCCAGAGCTTGGACAAACTGCTGTTCAGTCACCTTTTAGTGCTGATAAATGTGGGAAACAAAATGAGGTGCAGAGGAAGTCCTGTTGGTATATCTTGCTTACAGTTATAATCAGATTAATAGCTCTGATGTGGCCAGTTAAATTCATTACAGCCCCATTTTAAAGCATATAAATAAGCCAAAGGGATCCATGAATTCTTTCTGAATTTTTTAATTTTTTTGAAATGTGTCACAGAGATTATAATGTCTGCCATTCATCAAACAGCTTTTAAAATATTCGTTTTGCTTGCCTAAGCTTAGCTTTTAACATCACTTTCTTTATGCAGCTTTCTTCCTGAGCAAGCCAACTACTTCCCAAAAGCTTCTGGTGAACAGCAGCTGGCAAATAATATTTTTCTGTGTCCTTTCTTTCTGCAAATTGAAGGAAGGGGAGAAACTGTTCAGCCACAGCTATGATGTATGTTCATTAGAATAAGGCCTAGGGCATCTGATTTTTTAAAACTGGAGGATGGTTGGCTTGGTCACATCACTCAACTCAGTTCTTCAATGTCATCATTTGCCTATTCCTGGGAAGCAAAAGCATTGGAAAATAAGAACTTGGATATTTCTGGTTTTGTAGGTTTTAGGACAGCAACTGCCATGTTTCCAGGAATGGAAACTCAATGACTGTAATCTGGAATTACCTGCCAGCAGGATATACCGTTTGTTTGGTTTTTCAGGCTAAAAGCTGTTGGTGAGCACAGCTGTGCTTGATGTGCTCTGGTTTTTGATCCTTCTGAAACTCATTTTATAACTTGGGAAGGGAAACCAGAAGGAGGGAAGGTTCTTGGGTTTGGGTTTTTTATATATATACAAAAGGCAAATCCCAGCTTTATCAGCCACTTACAAGCTGAGCTAAAATATGTTCTCTCAAAAAATGCAATTTTCTCTAGCCTATAAATCTTCAGACCTTTTTTTCTTGCTCTTTCAGCTTATGACTTTATCTAAAAGGTTTTCAAAAGTACAGTTCCCCAGGACCTCTCCTGCCTCTTCTTTTATGCTGTTTAGTCCTTCAGAGAAGAAAATATGATCTTGGTTATCCAGAGGTTGAATTGGGGATTTTTGAAACTCCAAATAATCTGTATTATTTTTTAGTGCTTTTTTTTTAATCAAGAACATACCAGATTCACTATTCGTCTTAATATATTCTTTAGTCATGTTACTACCTAGAGTGAGAACATCAGAAGTGTCACGTTTTCCTGGCCAATGGGTTTCAGTGGAGACAAAACCGCAGAGTTCATCTGGATTTTCAGAAGTCTCTGAATTGAGATTGTAACAATGTGCATTACAGATTACATTACAGAATTGAACACAATTCATTGATATTTTCTGTGTGAAGTTGTCACATACAGAAATTGAAAATTAGGTCAGCAAAATATGATATTCCTTTGATTTTATTTAAAAGACAGAATATCAAGATCCAATGCTAGGGGAAAAGCTTTCAGAGTCACTCATTAACCTATATTGACTCTTATATAATCCTTTCATGGACTGGTGTTTCTACAAAAGCTGCAGCTGCCAGACAGAATTTGGGAGGGAACTACTGCATTCACAAATGTGCCTGCAAAGAGCTCTCAAAGTATTTTTCCACTGCTAAACCTACAGAATGTGTTTGGGAGACTCTTTTTAAAGTCAAATCATCCCTTCCTGCCTTCCTCTCTCAAAATAAACATGACCCAGAGCTACAGAAAGCCAGGATCTTCAGTGACAGAAAACAACAAAAAATTTACTAATTCTGTCTTGTATTCTTGACTTCTGAGTCCATTTTTCCTGTTCCCATTTTTCACCCTTACAAACACAGCCATCTCTTATAAAAACACCTGTAAATGCTTTTTGGAGCAAAAAGTCTAGGTACTTGCGCATTAAAATACTATTCAATGCCATAAACCTGAGAAGTCCCAATCCTCTGTTCAGAAACTGATTCCAGGCATGATCACTGCCTGGGTGCAAGTGTATCCCTTTTAGTTAGAAACAACAGCTGAGCAAACCTGGTGTAACACAGAGCATCTCCAGTGGGAAGGAAGCTAAGAGGAAGGGTGCCAGTACCTTCTGAATGCCTGCAGTGGACTCCAGGACGTTGTTCTCCGAGCCATTGCTCCTGTTGATCATCCGCCACATCTGGGCATACATGCTGTCCCTCTCGAAGGGGTTCATGCCTTTCACTCGCACGTGCTCGTACACTGCTGAGTCCAGGACAGTGCCATAAGGAATATCCGTCTGCCTTGAGAGATCCTGGAGAGACCTTAATTGTTGGGGAAGAAAGAGAGACATGGGAGACTTTAATCAACATTTTCAAGAGAAAGGAGTTGCAGGCAAAGAAAGGGCAATGCAGAGGATGACAGGTGTCATGACATTTTCTTCTGGTGGTTTTTATTTCCTTTTTTTCCTTAAAAGCTAAAGCAAGACTGAAAATTTGTTTTCATGATTTAAGATACAGGGAGGAATATGAAGAGAAAGGAAGGGGGTGGGAAAAGTGAAAATGGATGAAAAAAGAGCAGAAGGAATAAGAGGACACTGGGAAATGCCAGGCTCCTTAGAGCAGGGGAAGGGAGAGGGAAGGAGCATTGGAATCATACTGAAGTTGGGTGCTTGCCTACACCAGTGCAAACACACACTCTGCTGTGGGGAGCTGGTGGCAGCACCAGAACTCATGAAATCCAGCCCAGAGCACCTGAGCTGAGCACCTCTGTGTGCTCCTGGATTACACTGTGCAGGGCAGCTTGGTGCACACGTTCCTGCATCCATGTCATAGGTCACATCCTCTATTATTTCCAGCAATAAGAATATTTCTGTTGTACTTCCATTAACTGCTTTTTCCTCCTATTTTCTTGTTATCACAGTTCGTGTTATTTAGTTTAATAAATTTCTTGTGCTTTCCATGTTATCTAGTCTTACCCTCCTCTAGAAACCAAAATAACTAAACCATTTTAGAAAGTTTTAAATCATCCCAAATAGGGTTTGGTCAACCAAACGTGCTTTGACCTTAAACACTGTTTATTAGAAGAATATAAAGTTTCCTCACCTCTTGGCCTTTATTTTCCTTTCCTGTAGAGTTGCTCTCCCGTACCTTTGGTTCTTTAATGGCACTCATTAAAATTTCAAAGTAACTACTGCAATATGTCTACTGCTTAAAGCCCATTACAGCTTTCCCAGCACAAATTAACTGTGTATAAACTGCACAAATCTAGTGGATGACACATAAGGACAATCAAAGAGCTCAGTGCTGTCTTAAAGGAAGCAATAGCAAATTGTAAAAGCTTACTGCAGACATAGAAAATGCAAACAGCAACATAGGAAACGTATCAAATCCCAAGCTGTATTTCTAAAAAATGCAAATATGAGGGCTAGTGAAAATGGCCCTGTGGTTTGGGGGGTTGGAAAAAATGAAATTCTTAGGTATTGTGAGGATGGCATTGAAAAAAATGATAACATCTTGCAGGATATACATGCCATAAACAACACAGAAAGCCGGAAAATAATAAATCAATAGAGATCAATGGCAGGGTTTAGATGTTAAGTAAAAAGAAAAAAAAAAATCCTTTGAAATTTAGACATGTGGGCTTAGAATAATATTGAGCAAGAGCTAAATTCTGGTGAGGTAACACATAGTAATTACAAGGAAGGGATAAATGTAATTGTGAAGAGTAAATAGGCAATGGTATTAAAAACCCTCAAAACATCTCACTTTCTCCAACAAGACTGCATTCCTTTTAAACAGGGAACCTGAAAAGAATCTGTACATATATGGAATCATCAAAGGTCAGATGCTATATGTAACATCTCCTGAGACCAAGTGTATTGGTCTTCCAGCAGAGGACTAAGACATGCCCTGTTCTATGACGAAAAATATGAGACTCTGGTCGACTAAGGCATCAGGACAATAAGTACTGTGGTTTCTTTGCAACTGAAGAGTAAATTTTAAAAAAATAAAAACAACAACAACAAAAAAAAAAAACAAACAACAACCCAACAACAACAAAAAAACCCCCACCAAGTCCAGATAAACACATGCAAGTTCTGAAAGATTAAATGGGAAATGGCTGAGCTGTAAGCAAAGAATTAAACTCCCTCAGCCAGTGAGAGAAAGGAAAGTAGTAAATATTTTAAAAAGTGGCAGTCAGGGGAATTACAAAAGTAAGCTACTTAGGTCATGTACTTAAGTTTAATAAACATACTGAAATAAGGATTAATGCAATTTTAAAACTGAGTCCTGAAGTCTAGACAAAACCACCAGGTATGTTTCTCCAGGGAAAACAAGTCAAGCATGTATTACACTTTGAAATTAAAAAGAAACCCCAAAAGGGTTTCAGAATTTCAGAAAGAACTTCCTCTTACCAAACAAAACACAGACCGTGAAACATGGACAATCTTCAAAGGAGGAGTTTAGAAATATTTCCTAGCAACTCTGGGTAGCAATAGCAATATTCAGTCAGAGTGAATGGTCTCAAGGGGTTTCAAGGATAGGAAGAACAGCTTTTGCAGAACTAATGGGCTGATCAAGAAGAGTGTGACTCTGTGGATGGGGACAGCAGTCACGGCTAAAGCTGAGGTGCTCAATGCCTGCATTGCATCACTCTTCCTCACCAAGGAAGGCCTTTGTGATGACAGGCAGGGTTCAAGAAGGCCATGAACAATGAGCAGTAAGTGGTCAGGCAAATCCCAGCCAGACAAGGCACGGATTGATTGGGATCACTAGATCCATAGAAGTCAGAGTGTGATGAGAAAGCTGGCCTATGTCCTTGCAAGGCCACCTGCATTGATTTCTGCAAGGTGAAGGAGGCTAAGGGAAATCCCTTGCTAGAGGAGAAAGAAAATATCCAGACTATATTAAGAAAGGGAGAAAAGATGATTCATGGAATTAGTGGTTTCCAACCTTATGGAGTGAGTTCTCTCAGCACATTTCTGAGCACATGAAGGAGAAGTAGCTGACTGGCAGCATGCAACATCAACTCACCAAAAGTAAGTCATGCCTGACCAACTGGTTGCCTTCTACACTAAAATTACTTCAACTGTGAACAACACAAGAGATCCGGACATAGTTTACCTTAACTTCGGCAAGACACCCTGCCTATCTGCATCCCACAATATTCTTATATCCAGAGGAGGAGCTGTAGGTACAGCTGTGTGTGAAAGCAGATTTGATACATTTCCAATTGGATGGTCATGCTCATGGCATATCTCACCTGCAGGCTGCTAACGGGTACCCTGCGTCTAACCTGGGACATGTTTTACCAATGACTTGGAGGTAAACACCCTCCTGTCAAGTTTGAAGATTACATGACATAGAGGGACCACCCATCTGCTCAAGGACAGATTGAAGTTCAGATGAGCCTAGAAATGGAGGAATGGGGTGTGAAATTCAGCAAGGATAAATATAAAGCTCTGTACCTGGGGATGAATAAAACCGTGCAACAACCAGGCTGAGCACAGCTCTGTGGAAAGGCACCCTGGTAGGCAACAGTGGGCCTTGCTGAACATTTCTCCTTATTTTACCATTAGGCAAAGTGTTGTGCAAAATGCTGACATTCTATCTGTCAAAAACATCACTGATGAAAGGCTCTAGATAAATACAGCATACTGTATTCATCAATTCTGTTACTGCTGCTGCAGCCAGTACATTCCTGTAATCAGCTGGCAGAGCTCAGCAGTGCAGTGAGCTCTCACAAGATGCATACTGCAGTGTCCTGTAATTGTTATCTGTCATACTAGAAAAGTGTACAAAAAGTATTTATCCAGTCTCCAATTTCTAGTTGGCAACACTTAGCAAAATTGCAACTGTTACTTTACAAGACTCTGTACAGCCATATAACAAACAACAAGCATTTTTTTAGACTTTTTATTGCTAAGCAGGATATAATTGACAGGTGTAGCCACTGCCACAAATCAGTTAAAAACAGCCCAAAAGAAAAAGAGCTCCTATGTATATCTTGTGGCTATAAAAGCAACTTTATAATTTTCAGAAGGACAAACCAGCACAAGGCATGAGCTATTAGTCTTGAAGTTACTACAGTTAGGTGTGGGAAGCAAACAGGCTGAGAAACAAGAGTGCCTTCACACACAAAGGCACCACCAGCAGGGAAATAACAAGGAGAAGAATTATGTCAATGCCTTCAGGAAGGCATGTTGTAGTTGCCACATCTGGCATTAACGAGAGTCTGCAGTGCCTCACTGTTAGATGTGCTATCATAAAATGCAGGACGCCTCTCAGCTGCCCTACTTGCATCTTTTCACAGTTGCAGGTGAGGTTTCATGCTGAGAAAATGATGACAAGAGGACAAAAGCAAGACAAATGTAAGCGTAAACTCTATGGATGTGCTAAATGCTGTTGTTGGCAGTGAATCCAAACTTCTGGTTCACCTGACCATATGCTGAGGAGCAAGAAAGATGTTTGGGAGCCTTGGAGGTGTACATGTGTATATACTGCTGCACAGACAAGCTGCAAATACAGCAAAGATCTATCACACGTCAGTGACTCCCTTCCCTCACACAAACATGTAAAATGAGAGCCTAATATATCGAAACTCCTTCAGAAGCTGTTTGTTTAATAACCCACAACTCTGCAGACTACTGTTGAGACACTCAACCTAAGAGCTACAACAAAACAGAATATGGAAAAAAAAAAAAAAAAAAAAAAAAAAAAAAAAAAAAAAAAAAAAAAAAAAGGGAAATTACAAACTTTGAGAGAGCTACTAGAATTATTAAATCACTGAGGTTCCTTTACAGAAGAAACAACACTTAAAGCAGCTTTGCCTCCAGCCTGGTTTACAGGTTACATGTTGGTTGGTATACCTCTGTTTCTGGATTAAACAACTCATTCTCCTTCCCAACAAATGTGTTTAGTGGACATGTAAATCCTCAGCCTCTCTCTGTCCACCAGTTTCACCAAAGAGCTGCCACACCAGACCTCAAAATAAAGAAAAAGCATTTGTCAAGCTAATTAATTCCAAGAGATCCTTGATGCCCAAGTCCTGATTCCATTACCCACACTAAATTGTAATTTTTAGATAGTTTGGAGACAAATTATCTGCAAAGCAAAGCACTCATTAGTATGATTAAGCAAATTATAATTTCATATTTTAAAGTTTTTTCTCTTTGAATTTCTAGTTTTGGAGCAAAAAGGTAATGAATGATAAAAATAGTTTAAAAATATAAAAAAAAAGCAGACGTCGCTAAAAAAACTGTTAAAAAATAAGATACTGTTAACTGAGCTTTTATAAAGACAAATTCTACTTCTAGGGAAGTGATCATGCAGTCAGATCATTCAGCTTATTTTTGTCTACCACTCATATAGCATTGTGGGGAATAATATTATGTGTGGCCTTTAAGGTAAGTTTTTTTCTCATTGCAATTACTGGGATAATATCATATTATCCCAGAGTCAATATTATCCTAAATTAACTAGGCTAATAGGGCTGTCTGAGGAGGAATTGAGTCATTTGAGGAATAGTTATTAACAGATAGATGTATTTTTTCAGCATTTGTTCATTTTGTTTAGTATTGTATACCTTAATGAGGCAGCAGTTGTCAGGTCACTTTCATTTTATGGCTTAGTAGAAATCGGTTACTCAGCAATTAAAAAAAATTATCTCTGCCTCAGCTAGAAGAAAAACAGTAGGATTTGGATATGTTTCTCCAAAGAACACTCTTTTTTCTATAAATTCAAATCCTAGACTCAGTATTGGTAACATGTTCACGTATGTCAGTCAAAAGTGTTTACAAAGTACACAGAAAAATGTTGAAAAGGAAAAATTCAGCTTCATAAAGAGGTAACTAAATGTGATTTTAGGTGACAAAATACCACTGAGGTCAGGGACTTGGGCATCAACATAGTTTTGTAAACCTGGGTTATAGATCAATTCAGGCTAGCTGTGCTAGACTTGAGTGCTGCATAGAGCTGTCTGTAAGAACTAGTTGCTAAATTTTCAGCAAAAACCAACAAATGCCATGGCCTACGCTGAAGTTTTTATTTATAACTAATTCAAATAAAGCTTTCCAGTGCTTTTGTGGGAAGTTGTGTTCATGTGTCTGGTTGGTTGGGTTTTTTTCCCCTAGGACAGTAAGGATTAATTCACAAGCAGATTTAGGGTTAGGGACCAGGGCACATTAAGCCAAGGGGTTTTGACTGTTGTCAAGGTGAGCTGTGGCAGAAAACTCTAATATTGCTTGCAGGCTGAACCGTGTTAAAGGAAAGATTAAAGGACATGCATTGGGGAATATCTAATTACTGTGTTCTGTGCAACCCCCTTCCAGAAATCATGTAGTCAGTTGCACTGAGCTGTATAAAGCCTTAAGGACTTCTTAGCTTCCAGTGAACCATGGTTTAGCAAAATGTTGTGAAAAGAATGGCTAAGAAAGACCTGCTTTCCCACTATGCCTCTATTTCTCATCTATCAGACAAGACACACTTGTTCTAAAAAGGAGAACATAATGTGAACTTCTGATTTTACAGAAGACAAAAGATTCACACTTTCCTAACATGTACAATCTAAACTCTTACGTGTACACATTTTTAGAAGTAAATTAAACTGAAAACCACTGAACACCAAGCTTTCAAATGGCAAGTCCTTTGACTTCTTCTCTGTTCACCCCACTCCCACAACCTTCCTGAAAAATGTCTGTGCTCATGAGAAGGTGGTGACGCCCTCTCCTAATCTGAAAAAACAGTGCAGTAATTTGAATAAAATCAGTCTGTGCCAATGGACTCTAATTTTGTCCTAAAGGCGTCATAAAATGTACAAATGTCAACAGTGGCTCAGTGATGAAATTCAGAACATGAGCACCTTCTAGAAATAGCTCAGGACCTCCAAATTTATTTGGCATTTACCAAGAAAAGCCACTTCTAATTACTATTAATTTATGCCGCATTTGAGAAAGCAATCTAAAGATTTAAAATGCATAGAAATTATGCTTTGCTGCCACAGTGCTTTGGCATTTGAAATGCTGACTGTCTTGATTTAAATGTCATCTGCAATGTGGGTCAAGTGTGAACAAAAGATGCTTCCAGGAACTACTTTAGAACTTGAGTGTCTCTGCTTCTTTTATTGCATGTTGGCAGAAGGTGAAAAGCTGAGTTCCCAAAGAGTAGCCATTTCTCATTTTCTGGAAAGCAGATTTAACACCCATTCTTTTTCTTCTAATTTCTCTAAATTAATTAAAAACCTGCAAAAATTTGATTCAAATTGAACATTGGGGCAGAGTGCAGATGCCATCAAGTAAGGCTATACAGCAAAGATCTACTTTGAAACTCTATGGGGAAAGAGAACATTTACATCTCTAAGGGTCCCCACTAGTGGATGGACGAATACAATTCTGCATGCTTTGCTACTCAAAATAGAGCTCTGGACACCATGAGGCACTGACTAGGAAGAATGGCCCAGCCTGCACACCAGCTGGGCAAGGAAAGCTGCAAGAGCTCTGAATACAAACTAGCTCCATACCTAAAAGCTGAAATGCAGTAACCACCAAAGGTTTCATGGAAATGAAATGTGCTGTGGGCTGCTCGAATCCTCCTATCTTCTGTAAAAGATATCACAAGGACCATACCTACAACAACACACTGTAATATCTGATGCTAGCTGGAAATCTGAAATGAAAAACTATTAACTACTTTTTATATCTGTGCAAACCCACTGACTTCAATTTCTTTCCTTTTTTTCTGGCTTGTCTAAAGCTGACAAGCACTACTAGCAGAAACTGGATTATATTTTAAAATGCTTATACTCATCTCCATTCTGGCCTTGAAGGTTCCCTAAGGTACAATTTGAACTGTTAAAAAGAAAAAAAAAAAAAAAAGAAAAAAGGAAAAAAGGAGCATCAGCTTTTTTCTTTATTGCTTATTCATGTTTTCCACTTTGCAGTAATTCAGCATAGTAAACAAACATCCTCTCTCTTATGTACTGGTTTAAGTTCCAATTTTGGCAGTTTTGTAAACTAAAGTTTTTTACTCTCACCATAGTTAAGATAACTTCATTCCCTAATGGATACTAAACACATCTAATTACTCTATTTTTGAGCTGGAAGTGCTGTTGAAAAATGTCTGTTCTTTCATTCCAGGAGCTTTCCAGCTGCAACATTTTCTACTGAATAAAACATTTTCAGTGACTGCCCATAAATAATACAGCACAAAAACCAATGTAGTCCCAACTGTACATAATAACCTCAAAATTCCACTGAGGCTTTTCTAGTGACATCATAATAAACGGCAAGAAAAAGCTGAAGATGTATTAAATTATAGTTTGGGTGTATTTTATTCTTTTTTGCACATTATAAGAAAACACAGACATTTGTCACAGTAATTTGAACATTTTTCTGGGCTACTTCAAAACTAGAAGTGACATATTTCAAAGCAGAATGCAGAAGCATATTTCATTCTTGTAAGGACAAATAGAATGAGTAAATTTATTATTATCATTTATTTTGCATGTATAAATTCCCATGTTGTTTCTTCACAGTCCTTAGTCAAATTTAAATCTTTAAAAACTTTTAAAAATAGATAAATTAAGTTCCCTCAAAATATCATGATCAATGTTGACAAGCATTGACAAATAATATAATTTTACTCACTCCAATACAAATTTTGAAGGGATTATAATTGGGACTACAGAGTCAAATGGTTGGGTTGTGTCAAAATACCCCATCAACATTGCATCATCTCAAAATCTGTTATTCAGAACACAAAAGAAAATGTAACTTTATTTAACTGGTAATACAACTGTATCAGGGAACTATTTTTCTCACTTTTTCATCACTTCATGCTGTTTTACATATCTCTTAGTGCATGGGGTCCTTGAATAGATCAAAGTGGCGAGGTTGCTACCTCAGAAAGGAAGGATAACACCATTACACAATTTCCAATTAAGAATGTAAGGACTGGTAAAGCCTGGCCAACTTCTCCCTCCACCGTCCTCACCCAAGGGTCAGGACATAATCACGCACTCAAGGTTGAGTGCTCCTTCTGTTCTTGTGTCCAACTTGGGCTTCAATTGCAAATGAATCTTTTCTGCTTCTGCAGACGTTTACCAGCTCAAGTGAAAGCCTGGATTGGTTTTAGCACATAGAAAATCCTCAGCTGGAGAAGTTCCTTGGTGTGAGCACAGTGACTGCTAGCACACAGTGATGCCAGATCCTGACCTGTGAATTCACAGGAGGCCAAGGCTCCCTCTGCTTGGTCTGTGATAGTGGCTCACTGTCTCACGGGGATTTTCAGAGAGATTTTGAAAGCAGCTGAACTAAAGGCATAAAGACCTCAGGTGATGATACACACAAGTCAGGGACTTGAATCAATGACTGGACTGGGAAAACAGAACTTTCCCTAAGGTCAGTGTTGAGCCTGACTTGAAGGTCAAGTTCTTACCTTTTTGAAGGAAGAAATACAGTGAAATGTGCCTCTCTTCTTTAAAGTCACTCTGTGATTTTTGCAAAGAAGGATATACAGGAAAGGGTAATTTTGTCACTCTCACATACTTTCACAGACTTTTAGGCTTGAGATTACCCTGCTTTGAAAAAATGGCAATCTGTCTTTCACAGTGCTTGGCTAGCTAATGCTTCACTGTATTTTCTAGTCTCTGCTTTGACCTAGGAGTCAAATTTGAAGGTGAAGGATGTCACTGGAGCAATGGGAGCAAAGGTATGCTTCAGCATGAATAAGGAGAAGCAGAAGGAGAGGATTCTGGAGTACAAAAGGGCAGGGAGAGAGGGTTGCAGACCTAGAAAGGTTCCTGTGGTATGGAAAGATGACAAAACCTTCAGAAAAAGACTGAAAGGTGTGACAGAAAGAGTTCACCATAAAAGGTACAGGAGAAGACCAAGACATTCATTTTTGGAAGGCATTTGGGAAGCAAAGGAACAAATAGCTGGAAAAAACCCTACATGATCTGCTTATGTAGTAAGAGAGCTCCTAGAAGCAGAAGGAGAAAAGATGACTACGAGTGAATTTGTTACTGCTAACACATCCCTGCCTTGGCAGAATTCAGCTCTGAGTTCCCTGTACATTGAAGAAGCACTGGGTTTTTCCTGACCAAAGTGTCAGAACACCTGTATTGTGGAATAAATCTGAATGGAATGAATAGCTGGTGAACACAGCGGCAATTTATACTTCCGTATTTCAAACACTGATACTATGTGGTCACCTCAAACTCAATTGCTTCTTTCAAAATATGTATGTGTATAAACATACATATGCATATCTCTCACAGGGAAAAGTGTCTGCTAGAGGCCAACAATTCCAATCCTAAAAACAAAGTGTCTCCAGGGAGACTGATAGTCCATGGTATATTGTTATTTTTTTAACTTTTCAACTACTTCTCAGGAGGATAAAAATTTATTCCTGTTCTCACATTGAAGTAGAACATTTATACCCCTCTACATGTATATTTATGTTTGCCCTCCTTTCCCTTGAATCGTTCTTTATCAACTTACTGGATGGAGTTCTCAATGCGTGTGATGGTGAGGAAAGCTGCTAGGTTGGCCGTGTAGGAGGAGATGACAATCAAAGCAAAAAGCCACCAGGCTCCCATCATCAGTCGGGTTGCCAGGGTTGTGTATGGAACCTCTCCTCCTGTGGGGAAGAAGGAAAAGCAAGTTTTCATTTGGCAGAGGAATGCTAGTACATGGCTCAGGATAACTAGACCCCAAGATTAACAATGTAAAGCAGTTCATTAAAACCTGGTGCTTCAGTGAACTGAGCAGGAGTTGGAGCTGCACTTTTTATGCAACAAAAAGCACTGAAGGAAGCCCACACTGTCAGTTGTCATTCCTGTGTTTAATCTCTTTTGCTATTGTGCCTTTAATTGCAGTTCATCTGCCAGTTCTGTCCAGTAATGGAAAAAGACTTTTAGATCTCAGAACAAAAGCAGCCAAAGTAAATTCTTACAATGTTCTTTCTTTAGAGATCTTATCTACAAACCTTAATTAAGTTTTTCTTTCATTCTGGGGAACATAAAGTCAAAAAATCCCATCAAAATACAATTACTTTTCACAGTTCTGTAGGCAGGCAGATGCTCATGAGAGCCATATGTATGGGTACAACTTGCTGCAAGTGAATTTGGACATGCAGTAAAAAATATCACGTGTATTGAAGAAGAAAGCAAACATTGTTTTGTATTCCTATCGTTGCAAGCAAGCATTGTTTTGTATTCCTATAGTTGCTTTTCTTTAAAATCCAACTGCCATGTAAACAGAACATAAGCAGCAATTAAGCCTCCCAGGATGAGCTGCAAACTATCGATTGTGTGACAAGAGCCTAGTAATGCAAGCCACAAAAAGGAGCAGTTTTTATTCAGATAACTGCCCCAAAACACACTGGTTTTAAGTATTTGCAAGAGCTCTTTCTGTTTAAAAAATGCACAAATCTCAGATTTTTAGATGAAGGAAAATGTTAATATTCTTAAATCCCCCTTTTTTCTGAAGTATGTTTTGTCACAGCTACAAGTAACTGAGGCGGAATAGGTGAATGTAGCAAACACCCACAGTCAAGTGCTCAAGATGTTCACCCTCTTCCTCTCCCTCTACACCACTCAGCAGCTTGAGAAGCTGGTACTTTTGAGGTAGCTTTTTCCTATGCAAAATCTTATGATGGTACAATGCCTGGGATTTGCAAAAGCAATTTGTAAAAACTCCTTAATATTTCAACAGCAAGTAGATTTAAGGAAATATGAATTACAGTTATTCCCATTCCAAGAACAAACAATTTTAACTTATGTACAGAAACTGGATGTTTAATCACTGTTGTATATTATGGATCCTCTTAATGCTTTATTCAGAATTTTTCTTACCTATACAAAACACTGGGAACTCTGCTTTTTCTTACAAATTTGAAACGTTTTTCCTGCATCAGTGATGTGGAATTGTACCATATGTGAAATAATAATTGACCCAATTCATTTATACTTTTGGTATATAAGCACTGAAATCCTTTGCCTTTTGAGAATTCTAGAACTGACAGACAAAATCTGCTAGACCTACATAGCTGGAAACAAGCTTTCTTTTATTTCCAAGATGCCGTGTAATCATCTGAAATAAGAATCTACTGATCAGATTGGGCGATATTATTTCAGTCTAAGGATTATCAAAAATGAACACTGACTTCAACATCTGAAGATTTGGGTTCCTCTGCTGCATAAATTTGAAATTACTTTTAATAGAGTATTTCTACTTTACAACAGTTTTTGCAATGTCTCCAAAATGCTTAATTTTAAAAAGATTTTTTTCATAAAATGAAAAGAATTATATTAATTTATCAGAAAAGACTGTTTGTCCTTTTAACTTTCAGGTGCCAATCCCTGCAGACAATCTTCACATTTAATTCAAATGACAAGTGTGATTTAGGAGAACCCAATGATATTTGTGATATCCTTGCATTTTCATTTTTCAGCTTAATGAGTAAAATGCTTAAATTCTCACATTTTGGAATTGAAATTAAATGTCAGAAGAGAGGACCACTGAAACTCACACACCTGCCTTCTGGTCCAAGTGAAGATGCTGTGCATCAAGTGAACATGAAAGCCACTCTGGATCCCTCAGCCTCAGCATTCCTTACTGTCCTAACAGCTTTCCTGTACTTCAGTAAGGTTGCCTCCACTATCCAAAATTATTTTTTTTCTTTTCCCTCCCATGTTAAAAATAGACTTTAAAACCCATGAATGCTGGTTAGCCCAAGTGCTTTTATTTAATCAAGGTATTTGTGAAGCCTTGTTCCTACTTCACAGTTGTTCCTTGCACACCAGCAGTCAATAAATGAAGCTCAAAGACAAAGCTTGTATATGTATAATAAACAAATATCTAAACCATCATTTCTAAAGCAGTGCTGACACTACAACTGCACAGGAGCATGAATTTTTTTAAGCTGTATAGAAAAGGTACTCCACCTTTCCCAGTAAAAGAATAAAAGAAAGAAAAATCAAAGGAGATATTTTACTGCCATGGTATTATTTCTTTGGCATCTATTTGGAGATTTACTGCTATACAGTCTTGTTCCATTGTACTCTTTGCTAAAATACTTTCTGCACCATGACAGTTCACCTTAAGAAACCTCTTCATTCTCCCCAATTTTGTTCCTGGAGATAAAACTTTCTGAGGTTTTCTTTTGGTCCCAATCCACATCTCAATGCAGATGAGCACCAAGTCACTCAGAAGAGCAATAATCACTGCTGTTCCATTACCACGACAGAGACACACAGACCTAAAAGATACTACTCTTGACTTTAAATTAACGTGCACGAGGGACAAACATGCAAACCTCCCTGAGCTCTGCTTTCCAAGATTTAGGATGAGTTTCAGGGGCATTGTTCTAATTACAAGAGGTTACACACTGCAAAGCAGGAGAGAACCAAGAACATGGAACAAATCTTTGCCTGCTGTTGTCTTTTGTATCATACCAGCAAAGATTAGCAACCCCCAATGGCAAAGGGGGCCATGTGTGCAGTGCAGACACAGGTTGATGACCAGAAAAAAATCTGTTCTATGGCACCTCGTTCCTACAGCAAAATTCATCAGTGGCAGTCAGCACACTGGTTGTGGTTCCAGTAAAAACACTGCTGATGGGACATGATGAGCAGCACTCAAAAGTACTGAGCCCCACTCATTAAATAAATGGAAGCCATAGAAGACAGCAGCCCTGGAGTTGCTTTGTCACCTTAAGAGACAGATCTCACAGGAAAACAGAGGCTATATTTTCATTTATTGTGGCCTTTCCAACACACCCGTGGCAGGGTATAACGAAGCACAAAATTCCACCACCTGTATATCACCTATGTTGTGGCTACAGCTCCCAGTATAATTCATCTGACATGTGATGGGTGCTAAAATCACTTAGAAAAATCTAATCTGCCTTAAAATTTTTGAATTGCATGTATGGGAAGGAAAAGATATTTTCCAGAGTAAACTGAACTAGAAAAATCAATCTTATTGGGAGTTTTCTGAAAAAGTTGAATTGCTGTGGAAGTCACAGGGAAAGAAATTACTTTTAGTCCTCCCACTCTCAGCTAATGCAGCTCTCCTTCATCAATCCTAGACCATTTTAATGCTGCCCTACTTCAGATGACAGGCTTAGACTGCAACTTATCTTTTAAATTTCTGTTTATTCCCATTTCTTTCAAAGTGCTTCAAGCTAAGTAGAATGCAGGAAAAATAAAGCATTGTCTTGATAATGCAAACAACATAATAATTATGACAGACTTAAATAACAGAATAAAACACAACTTAGAAGATAAAACGTCAAACTACACAATTACCATACACATTTATCCTTTAAAAATTATTTTTCCCTCATTTTTATTCATTTTCAAGGTTTCTTCACATCAAAAATCACAAGAGAGGAGTACAGGCAAGAAAGAGGAATGAAAATACAGGACAAATGGGTAAAATAGGGAAATTCAGGATCACAGCCTGGTAAGATCTTGTATTTTAAAATTCTGGACTAAATTCAAAGAATTCAAAATGCCTAGGCTCTTTTTCCAAACATCTTGTTCTCGGGATTTGTCAATTGTTTGCCTGAAGAAAAACTGCAGTGAGTTGAGCTTCTGTGTAAGGAGTTCTTCAGATATTTTAAAGAACCATGAAAAATATGTTAATTGTGACTGTTTTGTTGAGGTACCATAATGCTATCAAAATTAAAAGCAAGAATCTCAACTATGCTTGGAAAAGGAAGGTGAAGAAATAATAGGGTGGGTTATCTGGGGACAAATTTTGATTCTTCTTTTTCTTACAAAAATTCTGCCCACATTCACTGAATTACTGGCCTTTGGTAAAAAAAACCAAACAAACGAAAAAAAAAAACAAAAAACAAAAAACAAAAAAACTCACAAAGGATTTGGGAGTTGGCTGTAATTTAGCCTTTAGCCTGTTAGAACAGTCACATCAATTCTGCTGTGCATCTGCAATTTCCATAAATAAAGAAGTGCAGATGCCTGTTGCAAACAGTTCAGATCAATGTATGTCTTCTGTTTTCTTTGTAAAAGGGACATTAATGGAGAGTGAGTGTAAGGGAAGTAATTTGTATTAACCAAGAGGAAAAGGCATTTTATATTTCTTCCCCTTTTTTTGGCCATAAGAAACAAACCCTAAAGTTGGACTAAGCTCTGTGATCTTTTCAAAACTCTGCAAAGCAGAGCTCTTCAAAGGCAGAACCTTTCAGAGCATTAGCCATTGCTATTGTTCCCTTAAAAACTTTTTTGATAATATAAAATCTCTCCCATTTGCAATTGGAAATGTTCAATTCAGTACAGGACAAAAAATATTTTACAGTCAATGAAGCATATACCCATTTCTACCAGCTGTGAAGTAAATGCAGCTTGGAAGTTGTCAGGAAATCTCTCATTATGAATTTTTCTTCCCTTAGTTTCATTTTTTCCCATCTATCCTTCTCCATTCTTGCTTGAACTTTGCATGCATTAGTCCATAACCTGAGGTTGTAATATTCTATTCTGTGCTGAAGTTAACACCCATTGACCACAGCATGCATGACAAATTATTCTCGAGGAGAATACAACTCCTTGAATAGGTAATGCCTTCCAAATAAACTTGTAAATCAGTGGCTGAATTCCCTATCCTTGCACATATTGGCAGATTGCAGGGGGTTTGGGAGAGAAGGAACTGATCAAGAGGCAGGGCTGGGAGCCAGATCTTACAAGGTATGGAGAAGTTTGAGAAGCAGAGACAGTTTTTACTCACCACACCACCTGTTCCTCCTGTAGCATTTAGTTTGTATGAAAACATGGTGATTTAAAAAAAACCCCAAAAAACATTAAAAGAGACATTTGGATATTTTGTTTTACACATTAAACATTTCCTCAGGTCTTTACTTCCTCAAGAGAGAGTACTGCATCTATGTATTATTACTACACTGTGAAGATATTCCAAATATATTAGGAACTCTTCTTTGAGTTCATTTGAAGTAGTAGGATTGGAAGTGATCCAATTGTTTTTTTTAATTTACCAAAGTGATTATAAAAGTTTCCATCAAATCACAAAGATAAAGATTTGCCTTGTTTTAATAAAATAGTAAAGTCATATGTAGACTTTTAAAAGGTCCTTTGAATATGTTTTTAAATCATTAAGTGTCTGCTTATATTTGTTAAGTCTTTCCTATTGTTACATCCAGACATTAAGATGGAAGAAAAACTTGAATTGAAAGTTCCGTTTGGTCTTAAAGTTCATATTAATTTTTTGTTGTTGTCTTTCTAAAACCTGTCCAATGTTCTAAGACTCACTACACAAGAAACTCTCATAAATTCTTGAGTGAAATTTGTTTGAATTTGCTGATTTGAAATTGTGTTATGGTAGTAGGTACAATTTAATCCCCACTGATGGAAAGTATTTAATTTTATTTTTTCACAAGCACAAGAAAAGAAATATTTATTGCCTTTCTGGAATAATGATTTTGATAGCTTCATCTTATGCACAAATATCATTAAGGTTTCTATATCTCCTAAAAAAATTTTCAGCACCCTCCTTCCTATTTTTCTCAGCTCTGCCTCACCTCTGTGTACACTTTCTCCCCATGTAATTTCTTCTCTGAAGTTTGTAGCATTTAACACTGTGGTGATCAGTGCTCCTTTTTCTCTCAATATGCTCTACACATGCATTATAGCATGGGCAGCTGGAAGCTTGAGAAACACACCATTCAGCCTGACTATCCCTCTTACACCTCCCATCTTCCCATATGCATTGCAGAGATGCTCTACAGGAGCCAACCATCTTCCATTCCAGTATGATTTGGTGGCCTGCAGCAGACACTGTCACCCATCTCATTTTGTGCCCCAGCCATTACCACAAAGTCACAGTAAAAAACCAAGGTCAGTCCTTTCCAAATTTTCAGCCTCTGAAATACCTAATGCCATTTTGACAGTGACACCTTCTTCCCCTTTTGCCCTCTGTAGTGGTGCACATATCTGGCGTTTCCTAGTTTCTATGTAATCCCTCCCTGCAAGTGCGATGTGTTTATCCCTTCCCCTCCTTGTCCCTGGAATGTTATCCCATTGGTTGGTGTTATATGTCTCCCTGCGCCTCTCCCAAGGTTTGAAAGGACCTGGGAGATGTTTCCTCGATGTCTTTTTCCTCCCGGATTCCAGCCTGAATAAACATCCCACGTTATCCCGAAGGGAAAAACAGCCCTTTGGTCTTTTATCTTGGCCGTGAAAGGCTCCCCTTCTCTCCCCTCGACATAGCTAGCCAGGATTATTCAGGGAGGGACAAAGGGGGGGTTACTTCAGCCCTCCTTGTCCATCCAACTTAGAGTATTTCCAAGTGTTCCTTCTAGATTTCAGAAACCCCATGAAGATCAAGTCTCTATTTCTGAATCTAACTGTTCTTGTTTATTCAGATTTCTCCTGCTGGTCTATAGGCAATTATAGAAAGTGTTTGCTTTGTCTTTTGGTGCTCTGATTAATTTTTTTGCCCCTTAATGTCTTCTTTCTGAACAAAACTATCACTTACTCTTGCCATTTGTTGTTGTTAGTGTAATGATCCCCTGACTAATCTCATTACATTTTCTCCCTGGAAGATTGTTTTCTTTCAGCTGGGTGGGAAGCACTGCCCTCATTGCACTCCCAGAAGGGAAGCAATGATGCACAAAAGAAAGCTCTCCTCATTTATTTCTCCCCTTTAGGTGACAGGGAGAAAATCTGAAACTACCATTCCTCTCCTTCAGGCTTATTTCAAATCACTCCTAGTTATCTGAAATCTGTGGAGGCATTTGAGAAGCTGCATCTTATACATGCTAAAGATCCTTACCAGCAGCTCAGGAAGCCAGCTAACCTGAGGGTATATGCACAGCCTTGTGGAGGCACCTGTAGGCTTCCCCCAACCTCCTAGCAAGGAGGCCAGGCACGAGCCTGTTCCAATCTGAGAGAGATTACCATCCTACCATGTCACCCTCAGTTACTGCTGACCAGCAATCACCTCCAAGATACATTTCATATCTTGAAATTCCCTCTGAAAATCCTCCATTTGCTACTGCTGTGTATCTGTTTTGGATGTGCCTTTGGCACTTGACTCACACACTAGGGCTCATTGCTCAGCTCTGTTTTCTCATTAAAAGAAAAAAGACTGTCCATGCTGAGATTTCAAATGCTAGGACTAATCAAAGACCAGTGGTAGTGCCACAAAACCCTCATCAAGTTACAGCCCAGAGAGCCCATCTGATCAGAGGGCCTTGACATACGACCTGATGGACAAATAGGAATATCCAAAAGATTGGCGAAATGCCTGCCTACAAATTATTTTGCTTAAAATACAGGTTCTTCAGTCATGTTCCTTGAAAATACCCTCTCTGAAGCTAGAAAATCCTTTAGCATCAAGGGAAGGGTCAGTGCTACCCAGTGCATAGTATTTCAGCCTACGACAGTATTGCTCACCACTGGATTAGTAACCTACGGGGTTTCTAAGTTTAAGACTCTGCCATGTCTACTACCAAATTATTTTTATATCAGTCTTCAAATATCAGCCTGCCTAACTTGCTGTGTCTACTCTAGCAGCTTCCTTCCAGTGACAGAGGGCGAATCATTTGGCCACCAGGCTCCCTTGGAAAATTCTGCCAAGATACAGCAGGAACCGACAGACATCCCCGAGTAAAATTTTGTATGAAAATTAATCTATTTGCAGTAGCCTGTCAGAGATACACCACTTCACTACATGCTCCCCTTTTCTCCCTGGGTCTAACTTATATACAGCAGTAGTTAGAGGCACTACAAAGATGAAAAATAATTTGTGACAATAGCACTCCTAAGGGCAAACCAAGGAGGGCATCCAGAGAAAACATACCTTTAGGTAAGTGGGAGTTGTAACTATAAAGGTCAGGTTTAACTCTGCCTCAGGTACTGAATACACTACTTTTAAAATGTTCACCATTTCCACTAAGCTGTGACTAGACAGAGTAGAATTCAGCCTCAGAATGATCTGGATAAAACCGTGCTCTGCTGCTACTTTTAAAAGATTTTGTGTCTTTAAAGTTGCAAAAGATTTTCCATAAACCAAACTCTATTTCTCCTAAAAAAAAAATCAGCAGATTTGCAGAGAAGAAAGCAGAGAATGAAAACAGAGAAAATTTGTTTTATGGGAGAAGCAATAGCAAGTCAAACCCAAAATCTAATGGACTTTCTAAAAGGCTATTTTAAATAGAAAGTCAAGCCTCTATAAAAAAGAAGAGCAGTACAATGACAAAAATTTCAACTTACTTCTCTATTCAGAAAATTTTAGATAAAGCCCAAACATTAAATATATACTGAAAGTATAAAAAAGGTTTGAATAACTACATTCCAGTAGAATAGTATCTAATGTGATAATAAAAAGACTAAACTCTTTTCAGCTGAGCTGAGATTCCAATTTTCTGCATCACTAGCAATGATCATGTTACACAAACAGTGTTCAATCATTAAATTAAATCCCATTAAATCAATGTCTTTAAAGGCCAAACAGTCCTTTAATAATTACCTGATTAAAGTGATGTTAGCATAACATATTAGTTAAAGTATATTTATAATTCCCTTCACAACAATAAATCATTTCTTTCTACCCATCTTGTTGAAATGGTGGCAATGATGCAAGAGTTGGGAAGGAAAACGTGCTGTATCACCATTTAGCAAATGGCTGTGGTCTAGCTTCTCCTAGTGTCTGTGATGCCTTAATTAAACACATTAATCAGACTTTCATTTCTATTATGTAGTATTTACAGGATCAATCTTCAAGACCTATAGGAATCAATTCTTGGCTTTTGGGCCTCAACCCACAAGCTTAATTACTTATTTCAGATACTAACAATTTTGCATTGGTAAAATTCCGTCTTTTGGTGGAATTAGCAAAATATATTTTCAAATAAAAATCAAAGTTCACATGAGATAAAAGAAAATGTTACAAACATAAGTGTGCATTAATATAGTGCCAATACATTGTAGTGACTTGTGCAAAATAACAGAGACAGAAGGGATGAGTAGCCTTTACAGTGCTTTTAAAAGCTCTGTAAAGTATATTACAAAGTATATTTTGTTCTTCTCTTCTGCTGTGATTACAAAAGAGGAGCAGCTAAAATGAAAATAGAGGCATCTATTAGTATTTGAAATAACTGGGAGCCCTTAGATGAATAATTACTAGTCTTATACTACATATCTTGATATCTGAAAGCACACCTTTTGATATCTGACCACATTGGAACTGAGGCTTGCTGTCTACCTCTCATGTTCATTGGCCAAAATACAGAGTATTAATGCTGCTGAAGTGCATTATTAGATTTAGCATGGTTTCAAATTTAATTTTGGGGTTACCCAACATAGGAAGATTCAATTACATAATCATAAATAACTGTGCCATATGCCTATCAATCTTNAACAACAACAAAAACCCAACCCAAAAATCCCACCAAAAACCACACAACAAAGAGAAAACTCTGATCAGATAATTCACCACTTTCAAAACATAGGACAATAATTTTACAGAATATAATTATTAATATGCACACATGGAAACAAGCACAGATTAGAGCTCAGTGTGCATTTGAACAAACACAGGGAGCCTCTGGGATTGCTCTTCAGGAGCACTGTGATGTGATGTGTGCATTTAAGATGGCACTTGATGGGATGCCCCTGTAAAGGTGCTATTTGCAGCCACTGGGAATGCATCAAAGTGATATATGCTTGCTATTATTTTAGAGGATATTGGCACTGGATCTTAACAAATAACCTTGTGCACTGGCAACCTTTAGATCAGATTTCAAGAGATGCTGAGACCAAATCTCTCAATTACTAATGGCTGGATTCAAATACTGTGAAGCCTCAAGCAGTCAGCCACAATTATAATCTTTGGTACATATTCATAAGTGGCTAAGGAGAAAATGTGTGTGCTTCTGTCACATAGAGTTTACTTAGTGTGGTCTTTTTGTGCACTACTGACAGGGCTGCACGTAGCACCTTCAGGGACTGCAGAAAGAACTGTGCACAATGGACTGAAAACAGACCATCTGTACGTAAAATTAACATTAAAGTAAACAATGTCATTAATGAGGTATTAAAGTGTGGCTTTAGCTAGAGCCTGTCAGAGAGGACATTATGAATATGAGGGAGAGAGTCCCCTTTGGCTGAAATTGAGCAACTGTGAACCAAGCAAAACAGAAAACAACGCTGCGTGCCCATAAGGACAAACATGTATTCCAGTAAAGCCCCCACATCTTTTGACAAGTAGTTTCCCCCATAATCTTTTTACCTGTACATAATTCTGTGACTCAAGATTTTAGGGCATGAAGGGAATTTTGGAAAAGGATTACACACTAAAAATAGGGTTTTGCTTGAATTTTAAAAGAATTATGAACGGTTTTATAAATCTGTTCTTCCAAGTATTCCAAGCATTCATCAGTACAGAGTGACCCCTGACTACTTCAGAGGCAAGTGAATCACAGCCATCTCAGATACTTTAGTTCAGTTTTCATGTCACTAATTCTAGTTATCCTTTAATTTTAAGAATGCTTCTCTGCAATGAACTCCTAACCTTACAGAATTCAATCATCACCAGTGCAGGAGCTCTAATTATGTTCCTAAATAACACATTTTAAAATTTATACCAGAATTCCACTTCAGGTATGTCCTGTAATGCTGTTATCAAAGGGATCTCTAAAACTCAGATGACCTAATGTAGTATTATGACAGTGAACAGAGGACAGAATGAAATCCTCATACTTTTAAGTTTCACAGAGAAAAAAGCTATAATGTCATTTATTGATGAAAATCACTAATATGACTGCTTATGTTTGAAAGTCGAATAACCTGGTTTTCACTGCAAATCAGCTATCACCCTGCTTAAGATCACAACTCAGGTTTTTCAGAAGTGAAAAGCAACTTCAAAGGTGACTTTACAGGATAGTGAGGATTTTCCTCTTTGGGGATATAGAAATAAAAGAAGCCATTGTAAGACGGAGACACATGCTTATGGCTAAAAATGTTCTATTAGCAAGTATATCTGGGCATGAACACTGAACACCCCACTCAACACATTTATTATCACTGTTCCTTAACAGGCTGTTTGCAGATGACTTTCTTTCCCCTTCATCCCTACCTTTACTCTGTCCTAGTGTGGGAGAAGACAAGACTTCAGTCAAAATCACCTGTGTTCCTTCATCTCCCTTTTGCCTGGTAGGTGATGCATCACACATTTTCAACCCAGCCCCATCTCAGTAACTTCAAAAACTCTGAAAAGGTGAAGTCCTACTTTAAGATCTCTCCCTCCACTACTGACAGTGGAAGGATGAAAATAAAACAGTAGGAGATTCCTACAACAGGATGCTGCTATAATGAAGGTAATTCCCTTAATTTGCATGCTGGGAAGCTGACTAAATTTTAAAAAAATACAAACAAATCCCCCAAGAGTTCTCATTTTGCTCTCATTTTACAGTATATGCTGACAGTGGTCCTTTCCCTCAACAATCAGGGAAAGGAGCAGGTTAGTTAAAAAAAAAAAAAATATAGCATAGGATTTTTTTGTTTCCTTTCTATATTAATTTTGGTCTACTCCTTTTATAAACACTTCAATAATATAAGAGTTCTGAGGAAAAACCCTCAGCTGCTGAAGTAGACTCCTGCCAGCAGTGCGAAAACCTCTGCTACTCCTGTCTTTACAGCTTTCAGGCAATTTTCCTGGCACCTACCCACCAGTTGATGTTGTGAAGTAGATCTGCATGGGTGGATGCAGCTATGGCACAGCTGTTGCAGAGGAGGGACTCCTCACAGGGCAGAAAAGCAACAGAAAAACTACTGTGTGTTCCCTCTACAACTCATGTTTATCGGGTGCCTTGGTTGTCTTCAGCTGAAAAAGGCTGATCAGTTTTCAGATGAAACTGCTGTCATCTCAAAACAGAGGGGGAGTATTTTTAATAAAGCTATAACTCATTTCTCACTTCCTCTCTACCTTACACAGCTGAAGTTGTCAATTTAAGTGTAAACTTCTGTGCAGGAATATCAAATACCAGGATAAGTAAGACTTGCCTCTTCAGCTCCTAAACATCTTTGAAGATAAAAATGGGGGTTACATTGCTCTTCCATTCAAGAAACACTCAGCTCCTGACTAAATGGTTCTTCCTTGTTTCCTCAATTAAATGTATATTATGCAAAGGTGAACCGTGAAAAAGTCAAAGTTGATTACCTAATATGAATAGAATTGATTAATTCTTTACCCAATTACAGCATATAGTCATATTAGAAATTATAACAATTAAAGAAACTTTCCTGAGTAAAATATTCACTTTAGGATGTTTTTGAAAGAACACAGAATGATAAACAGGTGCCATGGCATCCAATTCTACTTTCCTTTTGCCTCACTTGGTCTGGATCAGGGTTTACACTACAGCCAGACATTGCCTTCTTACAGTCAACCAGAGTTAGTCCCAGGCAATTAAGGAAGTTTTGGGGCTTTCAGACTTCCATTTGTCCTCCACCTCCTCACAGACCGTATATCAGACACAAAATCTCTAAATATACTGCCTCATGTACCCAGTGTCATTACTCAAGCAATCATGTGCAGAGAGGATGTAGAAATGCATTATTTAAAATGTCTCTGAGGCCTGCCTGAATCTTAACTTCAAATTAGGGGGAAATCCAAGAATACCCCCTGGTAGTTTCACACTAGTGATATCACATTGCTGTACAAAATTGCTCACGCGACTGAACATTTTACTTGGAGCATGGTTATTCCATGGAGTTACAGTTCCAAAAACAGACAATCAAATAAAACTCTGAAAGGACATAAAGCTACATCCAAGGCTTACAAAAGTGTACTGCATACATGATAACAACTCTCAGTACACGCTGTCAGTTCCAGTGACCATTTGGGGTTTCCAAATACATTTGAGACACAGGACACAATTGCCAAAATGTACTCATTTTTTGGATGCTAGCAAGAGGGCTGGCCAAACCAATGAGATATGCAAAATGAATTTGAGTACCTCAGGGTTGCAGTCCCCATTTCAGAGAGATGACTTCAGGAAGGTAAATACACTTCCTGATACACTAGCTAGATTTAATCAAAATAACATGTGAATTTGGGGGTCATACGGTAAGGTGGAGCTATCATACTACAAATAAATCTGCTGCTGTATGTAGTTGGTTTCCTAACATGTTTGGTATCTGATTTTCATTTTCCCAGTTTAGTGCTGTGCATTTTAGGCTCAGCAAGTCTGTTCCCCTTGCTACATGAATATGTCAAGACTGGCATTAGTTTGAAGAGCGATTAAAATTGTTAATTAATGAGAATGACATTTAAGTTTTGCCTTCTATCAGAAGATATAAATTAAATGGTTTTATGAAGGAAGATCGGTAATATCTCTATTTTAAAACCAAGGGCTGATATCTAAGATATTAAATAAATGTTTCTGTCTTCAACCAGCAGATCAGGTTCAGAAAAGAAATTAGGAACTGGATCCCAGTCCTAAAGTCTTTATACTGGATCTCTNAATATCAAATGTGAAGATATCATTAATTCTAACATAATTTTTTCTGGGATGATTCTAGGGCCTTCCTTTGAATATTAAATATTTGATTGTTGTACAGTTAATTAAGAGAAAATGTCACTAAGAAAGGACGTTGCTACAGCATAATGGTTTCCTGCTGATAGGGATATGCCAAGAGCGAGATAAGCAAGATGGAGTAATTTATTAAGCAACAGCCGACTCCAGGCAGTGCATTTCAAGAGGATTATATCACACCTTGGGTGGTAATACAAGGAAGAAGACTGAGAATTCTGAGCAGCTTTAACCATCTGAGAAGTATTATAATGACTTTGAAGTGCTGAAGCTTGGAGGCTGTTTTATTGCTCCTATGAAATGTAATCTACACAAGGCAAACAGTAAGATTTGCTCATTTACCAGGTATTATCAGCATAATTGGCCATTACTGATACCTCTGATGACAAATCAAAACCTCCAGTTGTGACCAGCATTTTAAACAAATATAAGGAGATAAAAAAATGGCCCATCAGTGGTGCTTTAACATCATCCACTTCATAACTTTTCTAGGTTAAGCAAGTGTGTTGAGAACTTGCTTAAACTATTATATTTTTGCAGCTAATACTTCAAGTGCTTCTTATCCCATGGTCAAATTTCTATTTATAAAACTATAATGAATGTTTGTTTTGTTGCAGTAACTAAGAAGTGATTAAATCTTGAATGATTCAACCATTTAAAAGATATTTTCTATTATAGCAAAAAAAAAAAAAAAAACAAAAAAACAAAAAACCAGAAAAACAGAAACCAAAACAAACCCAAACAAAACAGAGCCTTGCATCTTTACCTGCATAATCTAAAATTCTGTCAGGCCAATTAAGAAATACCTTATCTTACAGAAAAAAAATAATCAAAATAAACTGAGCAGAGTGTGATAAGACAAAGTATTTTATGGTGTCTTTCATATCAAACACAAAACATTTTCATTTTCTCTAACTTCATTATTTTGTCAACATTCCGTTGAAATCTATTATACTAAGTTAGCTCATCACTGAATTCTGAAGCAAAATTTGAGAGGCTGCCTTCAAACCACAATCCCCAAAAAGATTTTTCTGCAAGTCCTTGGTAAAAAAATTATGCAGCATTTTACCTGTCTCAAAAATGGATGTATTATACAAAACCTAGCAGTAACTCTAGATCTTGAACTTCTCTTTCTTAAATGATTGATTTTCTCCAGTACCAGTAAGAGCAGCGTGCTCCTTAGAGTGTTTAGTAACAAGAGCCCCTAATAGGAGGCTAATAGAAAACCAGGAGATTAAACTATATTCTCAGCAAGTATAAAAGTCATCAGACAAAGCAGCAACTTGATTCAGTTGATCTTGATGAAGAATTTAGTAAAGTTTTAAGAACCCCCAAATTCCTTCTCTGAGACTTCATATTGCAGGTTCCCTATACTGGCAAATTGTAACCAGGACAAAATTTGAGGGAGTAGCAACAATACCATGGCTCAAAAGAAGGAAAGCTGTGACTGTACAGAGGGAGAAAAAAGATGAGCAAAGACTACATAACCTATCATTATTAATATGTCACTTAGACTCTCTGAAGTAGAAAGGAACATTGTCCAAACACACCGTGCCCAAGCAGGGCTGCCTAGAGCCAGATTTCTGGCTGATTGTCAGAGGCAATATTCAAAATAAGCCAAATGCAGAGCTTTAGCCACCTAATTTTCTAGGATGAGCGAAAAGAACCGGTTCAGAAGGCATGACACTAAATTTCAACACAAGGCAATCCTCCACAGTCTGAATCTATAAATTTGATTCATCTTGAGATGACTAGACAGATATTATCTTAACTACTCATGCCTGAATTTCAACTTCAGAGTCAGAAGGATTTAGCTTTTAATATTATCCACAGCAGCATGGCTAGGATCACCTAAAAGTCTCTGCCTTCTCAGTGGTCACAGTATACTGCAGATTCAGTGGGTATATTGGGTAGGAAGACAAAGCATTTCAGTGCACTGCCTGCCCATTACTTTTTTTTTTATAAATTTATTTTATTTTATTATGAAGGGCTCGAGTACAGAAAAAAACCCTCCCTTTGCATTTTACACACTTTTATATTAATTGAGTTATATTGCAGCTATATCCTCATGTATCTTAAAAAAAAAAAAAAAAAAAAAAAAAAATTTTTTT